>JASTWF010000572.1:101661-305194 GCA_030390025.1 Squalus acanthias | reverse complement strand
GAGAGAGAGTCTGAGAGAGTGAGTGAGTCAGAGAGTGTGTGTGTGAGTCAGTCTGAGTGGGACAGTGTGTGAGAGAGTGAGTCTGAGAGAGACAGTGTGAGAGAGTGAGTCTGAGAGAGACAGTGTGTGAGAGAGTGAGTCTGAGAGAGACAGTGTGTGAGAGAGAGAGAGTCTGAGAGAGACAGTGTGTGAGAGAGTGAGTCTGAGAGAGACAGTGTGAGAGAGAGTGAGTCTGAGAGAGACAGTGTGTAAGAGAGTGAGTCTGAGAGAGACAGTGTGTGAGAGAGTGAGTCTGAGAGTGTGTGAGAGAGTGAGTCCAAGAGAGATGGTGTGTGAGAGAGTGCTTCTGAGAGAGACAGTGTGAGAGAGAGTTAGTCTGAGAGAGATGGTGTGTGAGAGAGTGAGTCTGAGAGAGACAGTGTGTGAGAGAGTGAGTCTGAGAGACAGTGTGAGAGAGAGTGAGTCTGAGTGAGACAGTGTGTGAGAGAGTGAGTCTGAGAGAGACGGTGTGTGAGAGACTGAGTCTGAGAGACAGTGTGTGAGAGAGTGAGTCTGAGAGACAGTGTGTGAGAGAGAGAGTCTGAGAGAGACAGTGTGTGAGAGAGTAAGTCTGAGAGAGACAGTGTGTGAGAGAGTGAGTCTGAGAGAGACAGTGTGTGAGAGAGTGAGTCTGAGAGAGAGAGTGAGTGTGAGAGTGAGTCTGAGAGAGAAAGTGTGTGAGAGAGTGAGTTTGAGAGAGACAGTGTGTGTGAGAGTGAGTCTGAGAGAGATGGTGTGTGAGAGAGTGAGTCTGAGAGAGACAGTGAGTGAGAGAATGAGTCTGAGAGAGACAGTGGGTGAGAGAGTGAGTCTGAGAGAGTGTGTGAGAGAGTGAGTCTGAGAGAGAGAGTGTGTGAGAGAGTGAGTCTGAGAGAGACAGTGGGTGAGAGCGTGAGTCTGAGAGAGACAGTGGGTGAGAGAGTGAGTCTGAGAGAGTGTGTGAGAGAGTGAGTCTGAGAGAGAGAGTGTGTGAGAGAGTGAGTCTGAGAGAGAGAGTGTGTGAGAGAGTGAGTCTGAGAGAGACAGTGGGTGAGAGAGTGAGTCTGAGAGAGTGTGTGAGAGAGTGAGTCTGAGAGAGAGAGTGTGTGAGAGAGTGAGTCTGGGAGGGGGGAGTGAAGGGGGGAGTTGGGGATGGGGGGAGGGGGGAGTGAAGGGAGGAGTTGGGGAGGGGGTGGGGGGGACGGGGTAGGGGGGGTAGGGGTGGAGGGGGTAGGGGGGGAGAGTCTCAGAGAGACACAATGTGTCAGAGAGTGTGTGAGAGAGAGAGTGAGAGAGAGTGAGAGTGTGAGAGAGAGTCTGAGAGAGTGAGTGAGTCAGAGAGTGTGTGTGTGAGTCAGTCTGAGTGTGACAGTGTGTGAGAGAGTGAGTCTGAGAGAGACAGTGTGAGAGAGTGAGTCTGAGAGAGACAGTGTGTGAGAGAGTGAGTCTGAGAGAGACAGTGTGTGAGAGAGAGAGAGTCTGAGAGAGACAGTGTGTGAGAGAGTGAGTCTGAGAGAGACAGTGTGAGAGAGAGTGAGTCTGAGAGAGACAGTGTGTAAGAGAGTGAGTCTGAGAGAGACAGTGTGTGAGAGAGTGAGTCTGAGAGTGTGTGAGAGAGTGAGTCCAAGAGAGATGGTGTGTGAGAGAGTGCTTCTGAGAGAGACAGTGTGAGAGAGAGTTAGTCTGAGAGAGATGGTGTGTGAGAGAGTGAGTCTGAGAGAGACAGTGTGAGAGAGTGAGTCTGAGAGAGACAGTGTGTGAGAGAGAGACTGATAGAGACAGTGTGTGAGAGAGTGAGTCTGAGAGAGACAGTGTGTGAGAGAGAGTGAGTCTGAGAGAGACAGTGTGTGAGAGAGTGAGTCTGAGAGAGACAGTGTGTGAGAGAGAGTGAGTCTGAGAGAGACGGTGTGTGAGAGACTGAGTCTGAGAGAGACAGTGTGTGAGAGAGAGTCTGATAGAGACAGTGTGTGAGAGAGTGAGTCTGAGAGAGACAGTGTGAGAGAGAGTGAGTCTGAGAGAGACAGTGTGAGAGAGAGTTAGTCTGAGAGAGATGGTGTGTGAGAGAGTGAGTCTGAGAGAGACAGTGTGAGAGAGTGAGTCTGAGAGAGAGTGTGTGAGAGAGTGACTCTGAGAGAGACGGTGTGTGAGAGAGTGAGTCTGAGAGAGACAGTGTGTGAGAGAGTGAGTCTGAGACAGACAGTGTGTGAGAGAGTGAGTCTGAGAGAGACGGTGTGTGAGAGAGTGAGTCTGAGAGAGACAGTGTGTGAGAGTGAGTCTGAGAGAGACAGTGTGAGAGAGAGTGAGTCTGAGAGAGACAGTGTGTGAGAGAGTGAGTCTGAGAGAGACAGTGTGAGAGAGTGAGTCTGAGAGAGACAGTGTGAGAGAGTGAGTCTGAGAGAGACGGTGTGTGAGAGAGTGAGCATGAGAGAGACATTGTGAGAGAGAGTGAGTCTGAGAGAGACAGTGTGTGAGAGAGTGAGTCTGAGAGAGAGAGTGTGTGAGAGAGTGAGTCTGAGAGAGACAGTGTGAGAGAGACAGTGTGTGAGAGAGTGAGTCTGAGAGAGACAGTGTGTGAGAGAGTGAGTCTGAGAGAGACAGTGTGAGAGAGTGAGTCTGAGAGAGACAGTGTGAGAGAGTGAGTCTGAGAGAGACGGTGTGTGAGAGAGTGAGTCTGAGAGAGACAGAGTGTGAGAGAGAGTCAGAGAGAAAGTGTGTGAGAGAGAGAGTCTGAGAGACAGTGTGAGAGAGTGAGTCTGAGAGACAGTGTGAGAGAGTGAGTCTGAGAGAGACAGTGTGTGAGAGAGTGAGTCTGAGAGACAGTGTGTGAGAGAGTGAGTCTGAGAGACAGTGTGAGAGAGTGAGTCTGAGAGACAGTGTGTGAGAGAGTCTGAGAGAGACAGTGTGTGAGAGAGAGAGTCTGAGAGAGACAGTGTATGAGAGAGTGAGTCTGAGAGAGACAGTGTGAGAGAGTGAGACTGAGAGAGACAGTGTGTGAGAGACTGAGTCTGAGAGAGACAGTGTGTGAGAGAGTGAGTCTGAGAGACAGTGTGTGAGTGAGTGAGTCTGAGAGAGACAGTGTGTGAGAGAGTGAGTCTGAGAGAGACAGTGTGTGAGAGAGTGAGTCTGAGAGACACAGTGAGTGAGAGAGTGAGTCTGAGAGAGACAGTGTGTGAGAGAGTGAGTCTGAGAGACAGTGTGAGAGAGAGTGAGTCTGAGTGAGACAGTGTGTGAGAGAGTGAGTCTGAGAGAGACGGTGTGTGAGAGACTGAGTCTGAGAGACAGTGTGTGAGAGAGTGAGTCTGAGAGACAGTGTGTGAGAGAGAGAGTCTGAGAGAGACAGTGTGTGAGAGAGTAAGTCTGAGAGAGACAGTGTGTGAGAGAGTGAGTCTGAGAGAGACAGTGTGTGGGAGAGTGAGTCTGAGAGAGAGAGTGAGTGTGAGAGAGTGAGTCTGAGAGAGAAAGTGTGTGAGAGAGTGTGTTTGAGAAAGACAGTGTGTGTGAGAGTGAGTCTGAGAGAGATGGCGTGTGAGAGAGTGAGTCTGAGAGAGACAGTGAGTGAGAGAATGAGTCTGAGAGAGACAGTGGGTGAGAGAGTGAGTCTGAGAGAGTGTGTGAGAGAGTGAGTCTGAGAGAGAGAGTGTGTGAGAGAGTGAGTCTGAGAGAGACAGTGGGTGAGAGAGTGAGTCTGAGAGAGACAGTGGGTGAGAGAGTGAGTCTGAGAGAGTGTGTGAGAGAGTGAGTCTGAGAGAGAGAGTGTGTGAGAGAGTGAGTCTGAGAGAGAGAGTGTGTGAGAGAGTGAGTCTGAGAGAGACAGTGGGTGAGAGAGTGAGTCTGAGAGAGTGTGTGAGAGAGTGAGTCTGAAAGAGAGAGTGTGTGAGAGAGTGAGTCTGGGAGGGGGGAGTGAAGGGGGGAGTTGGGGATGGGGGGAGGGGGGAGTGAAGGGAGGAGTTGGGGAGGGGGTGGGGGGGACGGGGTAGGGGGGGTAGGGGGGGAGGGGGTAGGGGGGGAGAGTCTCAGAGAGACACAATGTGTCAGAGAGTGTGTGAGAGAGAGAGTGAGAGAGAGTGAGAGTGTGAGAGAGAGTCTGAGAGAGTGAGTGAGTCAGAGAGTGTGTGTGTGAGACAGTCTGAGTGTGACAGTGTGTGAGAGAGTGAGTCTGAGAGAGACAGTGTGAGAGAGTGAGTCTGAGAGAGACAGTGTGTGAGAGAGTGAGTCTGAGAGAGACAGTGTGTGAGAGAGAGAGAGTCTGAGAGAGACAGTGTGTGAGAGAGTGAGTCTGAGAGAGACAGTGTGAGAGAGAGTGAGTCTGAGAGAGACAGTGTGTAAGAGAGTGAGTCTGAGAGAGACAGTGTGTGAGAGAGTGAGTCTGAGAGTGTGTGAGAGAGTGAGTCTAAGAGAGATGGTGTGTGAGAGAGTGCTTCTGAGAGAGACAGTGTGAGAGAGAGTTAGTCTGAGAGAGATGGTGTATGAGAGAGTGAGTCTGAGAGAGACAGTGTGAGAGAGTGAGTCTGAGAGAGACAGTGTGTGAGAGAGAGACTGATAGAGACAGTGTGTGAGAGAGTGAGTCTGAGAGAGACAGTGTGTGAGAGAGAGTGAGTCTGAGAGAGACAGTGTGTGAGAGAGTGAGTCTGAGAGAGACAGTGTGTGAGAGAGAGTGAGTCTGAGAGAGACGGTGTGTGAGAGACTGAGTCTGAGAGAGACAGTGTGTGAGAGAGAGTCTGATAGAGACAGTGTGTGAGAGAGTGAGTCTGAGAGAGACAGTGTGTGAGAGAGAGTCTGAGAGAGACAGTGTGTGTGAGAGAGTGAGTCTGAGAGAGACAGTGTGTGAGAGAGTGCTTCTGAGAGAGACAGTGTGAGAGAGAGTTAGTCTGAGAGAGATGGTGTGTGAGAGAGTGAGTCTGAGAGAGACAGTGTGAGAGAGTGAGTCTGAGAGAGAGTGTGTGAGAGAGTGACTCTGAGAGAGACGGTGTGTGAGAGAGTGAGTCTGAGAGAGACAGTGTGTGAGAGAGTGAGTCTGAGAGAGACAGTGTGAGAGAGACAGTGTGTGAGAGAGTGAGTCTGAGACAGACAGTGTGTGAGAGAGTGAGTCTGAGAGAGACGGTGTGTGAGAGAGTGAGTCTGAGAGAGACAGTGTGTGAGAGTGAGTCTGAGAGAGACAGTGTGAGAGAGAGTGAGTCTGAGAGAGACAGTGTGTGAGAGAGTGAGTCTGAGAGAGACAGTGTGAGAGAGTGAGTCTGAGAGAGACTGTGTGAGAGAGTGAGTCTGAGAGAGACGGTGTGTGAGAGAGTGAGTCTGAGAGAGACAGTGTGAGAGAGAGTGAGTCTGAGAGAGACAGTGTGTGAGAGAGTGAGTCTGAGAGAGAGAGTGTGTGAGAGAGTGAGTCTGAGAGAGACAGTGTGAGAGAGACAGTGTGTGAGAGAGTGAGTCTGAGAGAGACAGTGTGTGAGAGAGTGAGTCTGAGAGAGACAGTGTGAGAGAGTGAGTCTGAGAGAGACAGTGTGAGAGAGTGAGTCTGAGAGAGACGGTGTGTGAGAGAGTGAGTCTGAGAGAGACAGAGTGTGAGAGAGAGTCTGAGAGACAGTGTGTGAGAGAGAGAGTCTGAGAGACAGTGTGAGAGTGTGAGTCTGAGAGACAGTGTGAGAGAGTGAGTCTGAGAGAGACAGTGTGTGAGAGAGTGAGTCTGAGAGACAGTGTGTGAGAGAGTGAGTCTGAGAGACAGTGTGAGAGAGTGAGTCTGAGAGACAGTGTGTGAGAGAGTCTGAGAGAGACAGTGTTTGAGAGAGAGAGTCTGAGAGAGACAGTGTATGAGAGAGTGAGTCTGAGAGAGACAGTGTGAGAGAGTGAGTCTGAGAGAGACAGTGTGTGAGAGATTGAGTCTGAGAGAGACGGTGTGTGAGAGAGTGAGTCTGAGAGACAGTGTGTGAGTGAGTGAGTCTGAGAGAGACAGTGTGTGAGAGAGTGAGTCTGAGAGAGACAGTGTGTGAGAGAGTGAGTCTGAGAGAGACAGTGTGTGAGAGAGTGAGTCTGAGAGACAGTGTGAGAGAGAGTGAGACAGTGTGTGAGAGAGTGAGTCTGAGAGAGACAGTGTGTGAGAGAGTGAGTCTGAGAGACAGTGTGTGAGAGAGTCTGAGAGAGACAGTGTGTGAGAGAGTGAGTCTGAGAGAGACAGTGTGTGAGAGAGTGAGTCTGAGACAGACAGTGTGAGAGAGTGAGTCTGAGAGAGACAGTGTGAGAGAGAGTCTGAGAGAGACAGTGTGAGAGAGAGTGAGTCTGAGAGAGACAGTGTGTGAGAGAGTGAGTCTGAGAGAGACAGTGTGAGAGAGAGTGAGTCTGAGAGACAGTGTGAGAGAGTGAGTCTGAGAGACAGTGTGAGAGAGTGAGTCTGAGAGAGACAGTGTGTGAGAGAGTGAGTCTGAGAGACAGTGTTAGAGAGTGAGTCTGAGAGACAGTGTGTGAGAGAGTCTGAGAGAGACAGTGTGAGAGAGAGAGTCTGAGAGAGACAGTGTGTGAGAGAGTGAGTCTGAGAGAGACAGTGTGTGAGAGAGTGAGTCTGAGAGACAGTGTGTGAGAGAGTGAGTCTGAGAGACAGTGTGTGAGTGAGTGAGTCTGAGAGAGACAGTGTGAGAGAGAGTGAGTCTGAGAGACAGTGTGTGAGAGAGTGAGTCTGAGAGACAGTGTGAGAGAGAGTGAGTCTGAGTGAGACAGTGTGTGAGAGAGTGAGTCTGAGAGACACAGTGAGTGAGAGAGTGAGTCTGAGAGAGACAGTGTGTGAGAGAGTGAGTCTGAGAGACAGTGTGAGAGAGAGTGAGTCTGAGTGAGACAGTGTGAGAGAGAGTGAGTCTGAGAGAGACAGTGTGAGAGAGAGTGAGTCTGAGAGACAGTGTGTGAGAGAGAGTCTGAGAGAGACAGTGTGAAAGAGTGAGTCTGAGAGAGACAGTGTGAGAGAGAGTGAGTCTGAGAGAGACAGTGTGTGAGAGAGAGAGTCTGAGAGAGACAGTGTGTGAGAGAGTGAGTCTGAGAGACAGTGTGTGAGAGAGTGAGTCTGAGACAGACAGTGTGAGAGAGTGAGTCTGAGAGAGACAGTGTGAGAGAGTGAGTCTGAGAGAGACAGTGTGAGAGAGAGTGAGTCTGAGACAGACAGTGTGTGAGAGAGTGAGTCTGAGAGAGACAGTGTGAGAGAGAGAGTCTGAGAGAGACAGTGTGAGAGAGAGTGAGTCTGAGAGACAGTGTGTGAGAGAGTGAGTCTGAGAGACAGTGTGAGAGAGAGTGAGTCTGAGTGAGACAGTGTGTGAGAGAGTGAGTCTGAGAGACACAGTGAGTGAGAGAGTGAGTCTGAGAGAGACAGTGTGTGAGAGAGTGAGTCTGAGAGACAGTGTGAGAGAGAGTGAGTCTGAGTGAGACAGTGTGAGAGAGAGTGAGTCTGAGAGAGACAGTGTGAGAGAGTGAGTCTGAGAGAGACAGTGTGAGAGAGAGTGAGTCTGAGAGAGACAGTGTGTGAGAGAGAGAGTCTGAGAGAGACAGTGTGTGAGAGAGTGAGTCTGAGAGACAGTGTGTGAGAGAGTGAGTCTGAGACAGACAGTGTGAGAGAGTGAGTCTGAGAGAGACAGTGTGAGAGAGAGTGAGTCTGAGAGAGACAGTGTGAGAGAGAGTGAGTCTGAGACAGACAGTGTGTGAGAGAGTGAGTCTGAGAGAGACAGTGTGAGAGAGAGAGTCTGAGAGAGACAGTGTGTGAGAGAGAGAGTCTGAGAGAGACAGTGTGTGAGAGAGTGAGTCTGAGAGAGACAGTGTGTGAGAGAGTGAGTCTGAGAGAGACAGTGTGTGAGAGAGAGTCTGAGAGAGACAGTGTGAGAGAGTGAGTCTGAGAGAGACAGTGTGTGAGAGAGTGAGTCTGAGAGAGACAGCGTGTGAGACAGAGAGTCTGAGAGAGACAGTGTGTGAGAGAGTGAGTCTGAGAGACAGTGTGAGAGAGTGAGTCTGAGAGACAGTGTGTGAGAGAGTCTGAGAGAGACAGTGTGTGAGAGAGAGAGTCTGAGAGAGACAGTGTATGAGAGAGTGAGTCTGAGAGAGACAGTGTGAGAGAGTGAGTCTGAGAGAGACAGTGTGTGAGAGATTGAGTCTGAGAGAGACGGTGTGTGAGAGAGTGAGTCTGAGAGACAGTGTGTGAGTGAGTGAGTCTGAGAGAGACAGTGTGTGAGAGAGTGAGTCTGAGAGAGACAGTGTGTGAGAGAGTGAGTCTGAGAGAGACAGTGTGTGAGAGAGTGAGTCTGAGAGACAGTGTGAGAGAGAGTGAGACAGTGTGAGAGAGAGTGAGTCTGAGTGAGACGGTGTGTGAGAGAGTGAGTCTGAGAGAGACAGTGTGTGAGAGAGTGAGTCTGAGAGACAGTGTGTGAGAGAGTCTGAGAGAGACAGTGTGTGAGAGAGTGAGTCTGAGAGAGACAGTGTGTGAGAGAGTGAGTCTGAGACAGACAGTGTGAGAGAGTGAGTCTGAGAGAGACAGTGTGAGAGAGAGTCTGAGAGAGACAGTGTGAGAGAGAGTGAGTCTGAGAGAGACAGTGTGTGAGAGAGTGAGTCTGAGAGAGACAGTGTGAGAGAGAGTGAGTCTGAGAGACAGTGTGAGAGAGTGAGTCTGAGAGACAGTGTGAGAGAGTGAGTCTGAGAGAGACAGTGTGTGAGAGAGTGAGTCTGAGAGACAGTGTTAGAGAGTGAGTCTGAGAGACAGTGTGTGAGAGAGTCTGAGAGAGACAGTGTGTGAGAGAGAGAGTCTGAGAGAGACAGTGTGTGAGAGAGTGAGTCTGAGAGAGACAGTGTGTGAGAGAGTGAGTCTGAGAGACAGTGTGTGAGAGAGTGAGTCTGAGAGACAGTGTGTTAGTGAGTGAGTCTGAGAGAGACAGTGTGAGAGAGTGAGTCTGAGAGAGACAGTGTGTGAGAGAGTGAGTCTGAGAGACAGTGTGAGAGAGAGTGAGTCTGAGTGAGACAGTGTGTGAGAGAGTGAGTCTGAGAGACACAGTGAGTGAGAGAGTGAGTCTGAGAGAGACAGTGTGTGAGAGAGTGAGTCTGAGAGACAGTGTGAGAGAGAGTGAGTCTGAGTGAGACAGTGTGAGAGAGAGTGAGTCTGAGAGAGACAGTGTGAGAGAGAGTGAGTCTGAGAGACAGTGTGTGAGAGAGAGTCTGAGAGAGACAGTGTGAAAGAGTGAGTCTGAGAGAGACAGTGTGAGAGAAAGTGAGTCTGAGAGAGACAGTGTGTGAGAGAGAGAGTCTGAGAGAGACAGTGTGTGAGAGAGTGAGTCTGAGAGACAGTGTGTGAGAGAGTGAGTCTGAGACAGACAGTGTGAGAGAGTAAGTCTGAGAGAGACAGTGTGAGAGAGAGTGAGTCTGAGAGAGACAGTGTGAGAGAGAGTGAGTCTGAGACAGACAGTGTGTGAGAGAGTGAGTCTGAGAGAGACAGTGTGAGAGAGAGAGTCTGAGAGAGACAGTGTGTGAGAGAGAGAGTCTGAGAGAGACAGTGTGTGAGAGAGTGAGTCTGAGAGAGACAGTGTGTGAGAGAGTGAGTCTGAGAGAGACAGTGTGTGAGAGAGAGTCTGAGAGAGACAGTGTGAGAGAGTGAGTCTGAGAGAGACAGTGTGTGAGAGAGTGAGTCTGAGAGAGACAGCGTGTGAGAGAGAGTCTGAGAGAGACAGTGTGTGAGAGAGTGAGTCTGAGAGAGACAGTGTGTGAGAGAGAGAGTCTGAGAGAGACAGTGTGTGAGAGAGTGAGTCTGAGAGAGACAGTGTGTGAGAGAGAGTCTGAGAGAGTGTAAGGGATTCTGACCCTGCGTGTCTCGCAGCCTGTGAGATTCACGCGGCTCTGTGCAGCCTGTCTGTCAGTGCGGGTCTCGGCCTCGTTGCCTGTTCTGGTCTCCAGCCAGTCTGGGAACACTAGACACACCTGTGAGTGGTTCGAATCACTCTCCCTTACGGTTCTAGACACTGGACTTAGATGCGAGAGCAGTAATGGAGATGAAACTCATGTAGACTCGGTTTGAATGGTACGAAATGGAAAATCTTTATTGCATGATACTTAAGATTATGAAATACATGTCATAAGCACAGATTAATGACAGTACAATCTTACAAACAGTTATATAGTCGATCTTAGGGAAACGAGGAACAAACGGCACAAAGTAAATAGGGGCACACATTACAAATATCCTTAATCCTTAAACCCTCCCCTATCAATATCTATCCTAAACTAGATTCGTAGGATCTCGAGACTCATGCTCACCACTCGTGATAACTCGGAGAAATTCCGAATAGCTGATCGGATGTTTTTCACCGCAGCACCCACGTGTCGGTCAGGAGATCTCCTGGTCCCACTTGTTTACTTGCTTCTGCTGCTCCGGCTAGCAGGCTGGAACGTCTGCTGTGATGAAGACCTGTGTTGGTTGGTTTAACAGGTACTTTTCGAGCACAGTTGTCAATATCATCGATACGATATGTTTCCTTGCAAGTTCGAAGAAGTCTTCCTGGCAAGGAAAACTTGGCTAATCGACCTACAGGCGCGGTCGGGATTTACTGACCGTGGCGATGGATATGGTCTTCCTCTCTTCTCATCTCATCTCATCTCATCTCAGGCCTTCGGTTCCGCTGCCAGTTACCAACATAGGTCTTCATTACGCGACACGAGGTAGATCCGAACGGATCAGAAAGTTCAACAGTCCTTTTCAAAAGAGGCAACAGGCAAGCAGAAGCCCAACTACGAGTACACAGGAGCAGCCACGATGATAAGAGCAGCAAGAGAAAGATGGACGGTTTGGAGCCTGCAATTATAGTGCAAAATCTTCCGTTTCCCGCCCAACTATAATGTCCATTCTTTTGTTTAGGGTTTGGCGCTCAAATGTCTTGTATGGGTGATCTCCGTTCTTAATGGGTTTCGGGGCTACTCGTAAATGTCTGAGTACCTGTTAATATTTCTCCCATTGTTAAATCGGTCGGTGTTCTCCCTGGAGGGGTTTGGGGCTTCCAAGTGTCCTGTATAACTACCTGCTAACGGCTCTCTCATCGTAGAGTCGTTGGGATTTTACATATTAATGTCTTTTGGATGGGCCCTTGATTACTCGGTACAATGGCTTTCCTTTGTACCTGGGAGACCGATTTCAGTATCTATGTGTATACTGCAAACCCATAATGTCTCGTGTATTATCTTCACTGTGCTGACTCTTAATCGATCTTGCACAAATGTTTATTGGAACGCCATCTTGTCTGCCTGTTGAAAAGTCTAGAATGTTCTGTCACGAGGTGCGGCGGCCATTTTACAGGCTGCTTGTGTCCACTTTAAACCTGTCAGCATTCTGCTGAAATAAAAGCTGTTTGAACGAAACTCTGTGTTCTCTCCTTATTAACAAAATCGCGATATATTGCGAATTCTACAGTCCCTCCTGTTGATGCGAATAACTCCGCTTATCGTATCAAAAATCATAGTGGTGAGCAATATTATCTCGATTTCTCTCCGAATCCAGCAAATTAATCCCATAAATTTAACCTAGTTAAGGTCTCTGTGTCGTCCTCATTTCCCAAGAAAATTACATTTTATATCACCGTGGGCCTTTATTTGCCCTTAAACTTACACCACTTGTTTTCCTTCCCGGCGTAACCAGGCCGATGCCTCTCGTATCACCTGTATATTCATCTTTTATTCAGGGAAAGGAAAAACAAAACCCAAAACCAAACAATCAATTCTAACTGTAACACCATCACCAAAATAATCAACCAACTCTTAAAACATGTCGAGTTCCCAACGTATTTACAATCTCTGAAAAATCATGATCGAGTACAAACTTCCGCGGCGCACGTGGCGAGCGGGAGTGACGCCATTTTCCGATCACACGGTGCTTTCATCGTGCACGCGCACGTAACGTTCTCGCCACTCTCCCGTGTTTTCATGCTTGGTGAGGCGCTTGTCTCTTTTACAATGTACGACCAATAGGTACACTACAATAAACACTTGGCATACGACTAAAATGTGGGAGGCTATTCTGATCCATGAAGGTACTTCAATGTTGGTGAACAGATTCCACCACGGTGGAACTACTATATCCAGAATGTCTGTTCCTATTTCGACAGTTTTCTGCTCTAATGTGTAAAAATGTTTCTGTGACACCGCGACGGCTTTTAGAAGCTTGGTGAGGTGTTCAGGGAGAGGGGGAATGAGGTATCCAAAATGCGCGACGAATCGCTGCAAGTCGGTGAAATTCTCTTTTACTGTGAGATGAACAGTGGATGGTTCAGGGATTGGGATAATTCGCTGTTGTGCTACTTGAACTTCCGCCCTGGGTTTAAAACAGAAACTGCTGTCACTCACCGGACACCGGCTACGGTTTCCATGCTGGTAGTGTTGCGCTGCAGTGGTAACACAATATGTTCCACCCCCGATGTATGCTACCTGCGGAGGCACATGATCTTGTGCCATTGCCTCCATGGTGCAATTCATGGACTTGGCGCCAGGCGTTCTGAACCCGCACTGTGGTGTTAAAAAGGCATTCAAGTGCTGGGGGCACAGTATTATGTGTGCTCCCCTGCCACGACAACCAGAGAGATCTGTACCTGTCATCGTTTGCTCCCAGCGGATGACGTAAGGTGGAACCGCTGCATAACGAATGTGGGCTCCCCCCTGAATGACACCAATGTTCTCTACCCGATACACCGGGGCGGGCTTTGCTGTGTCGCCCAAAACCGGCATACGTAATACTATTCCCATAATAGTATGGTTTGAACGTCCGCAGTCCACGGGGATTGGGTATGCTTCTGAAGCTAGCCTGAGCTGGCATGGACTTAATGCGTTCTGAAAAGGGTGGAGCGCCCGCAGGTGTTTGTTACTTATCCAGGACGGAACCAAACCTTGTTTTAAATCCTCCAAATTACTGCGGCCCTCGCCCAGTAACCACGCCCCGTAAAGCACGCACACCTCGTTCTGCGCAGCTTGATCGGATGCATTCCGATCTTCCCTAATCAGGGCATTTACCGTCTTTGCATGTTTCTCCAACTCTGCTATAATTTCCTTTTAAATGGAGAGTCATGGCTTGGTCCTCGTGTAAACCTGACCCTACCACTTTATTCTCATCTGTTAGAATGTCTTTTAATTGTGTCTTTAAACCATTAATCTGGGTCTGCAGCTCCACACTCTCTAGAGCGTTGACCACAGATGTACCTGTGTTAAACGCGGTGAACGCATCGTTCACCAAACCCCTTCTTTGCCTCCCTGCTTGATTCAAAACTTCCTGTGGTGCGGTGTACAAACTTGTTTTATCAATTTCCGCGAAATCGAATTCGTAAAATTGTCTGAACATCTTGGTCAACAGGACCTGATACAACTGTTCCGTCTTTTTGGGGCACCACTCTGGTAACCGCACCTCGGTGAGATTTAAAATCACCGAGGCCACCGCGTAATGTACCCCCTGAAATAGTATCTGGTCTGTGGGGACCAGTACCAAACCATTCCCGGGTCCCTTACTAGTTTTAGGGCACCCTTCTTCCTCAGCTAGAACCACCGGAATCGTGGGCGGGGCTTTGCGTGGGCGCGTAATGAGCTCAGTGGCATTTACTGGGATCGGGGAGAACGGGGCTCCGCACCCCCTGGTGCTCGCATCCCACCTCATCCCCTGTCCGTTATCCTGCCATTGATTAATGAAAAATATGGAGATGCCTTTGGGGCAAACGTACTTTGACCCCCACATACATACATAAATTCCCTCGTCCGGTTCCCACCATTTGTCCCAACAGACTTTCACTTGTCCGTTTGTCCCCGTAATTGTCCGATGGGTATTATTACCCAGTCGTTCCCACTCGACCGAAGAGTTCCTCATAGTTTTGCTCAGCTTTCGCAGCCACCACCATCGGCTCAATGGGACCTTCCCACTACAAGTCAAACAAATCCGTTTGCCGACGGTGACGCTGATCCTGGGTGCGATGATCCTTACTTTGGGGCACAGTAAAGAAGTCTCTTTGTAGGCAAACCCCGATGTGCTAGAATACTCCGTTGAGTTCGTTCCCAGCCATCCTGGCCACCTTCCCTTGTGGAAATAGGTGCTGGTCTCCTCAGCCTCCCGTCTTCCGGTCCCATCCACCGCGATGGGGGCCGTGTCCCCGGAACATCCAAACACCACGACATCCTTGGTGCGGCCTCGATAGGCCAATCCACATCCGATTGCCACGAGCAATACTAGAATTCGTTCCATCTTTCCTTGGTTCCTGTGATCAGATAGAATGAGGTAGCCAGCCTCGCAAGAGTCTCTGGCTTTTGTGAAGGGTGAGCGGGTCCCCTGACCTCGCCTCACGTAAACTTCAACGTTCGCTGAATAAACTTTAACTAAACCTATCTTTAAAACTCCCATCATTTTATCGTTTTCTGTTAAAAACACTATAAACTTAACCTTAAACTATAAACTTAAAACTTAACCTTGAACTATAAACTTAAAACTTAGAACTTCTTACTATACAGTGCCGCCCGTTCTCAGGGCGGCCCCTTTAAATTCTGAGAAGGCTGCTGCGAGCTCTTCCCGACGGTGGGAGGGCACTGACCCTTCCCTCTGATCTGCCGCAGCCTGTTACTGCGCTGACCCTTCCCTCTGATCTGCCGCAGCCTGTTACTGCTGCGATGTGGCCGGTCTGTATCTGGGTTATCTTAACCTTAAATTTTCGCCTTGGGGCAGTCTGGGGACATGACCACATCCTCCTGGGCTGGGGTTCTCTACTTGACCTACGGGGAGTTGCTATGGGCGGGGGTTCCGTGACGGACGGACCGGGTTCCGAGACTTCCATCGGGATGACCTGGGGTTCCATCACAGTCGCTGGCTCCGCCTCCGCTGACTCCGCCTCCCTAACCTCGGGGCTGGCAGTTCGTGGCTCCGCCCTGCTCGGCCCAGCAGGCGGCCCTTCACTCGTGATCTCTGCCTCCCCCGAGGACTGGACGTTCAAAGCGGGCGGCCACATCTCTGGGAGCCACACCGGTACTCTCTGTGCTCCCATAGCGGCTGGCCCTGCCTCCTCTAGCTCCTCCCTCCTGTCCTCGGGACCTGCAGCTTGTGTGTCCACCCTGTGTGGATCTCTACCTACAGCCCCCATTCCCTCCAGACCGTTCCTCAGGAACCACCCGTCATCATCACTATGCTCATCTGCACTATCCTCATCTGACCAGGGTACCCTGAATTCTTCCTCATCTAACCCCCAATTCCAGAAAAACGCTGCATGATCGTCCGGGATGTCCCTTCCCCTGATGCAAGCTGCTATGCCTGCCTGTGTGCCTTGTGGTCCTACCTGGGGCTGTGCTTTCCCATTGGCGGGATTTACCCCTGTAGTTTTCCCTTGCGCACCTGGCTGGTACAGTTTGCATTGGTTTATGTGGAACCACTTAGTGCGCCGTGGTACTTTTACGGCGTAAACCATGGGACTCGCCTTGTCTACAATGTTGTAGGGTCCCATATACAGTGGTTCCAGACTCCCTACTCTGGCGTAGTTTCTGACCATGACCTGGTCTCCCACTTCCCACTCCCGCGTTTTGCGGGGTTCCAGCAACAAGCGATTGCCCTGATGCTGCCTTCACATGTTCCCAGCCGCCTGCTCATAAACTTGCTTCAGGCGCTCCAAGAGAGTCTGGGCGAACTTGTCCCTGCTTATCTCCTGGAGCTGACCCTCAGTGAGCACCGGGGCTAGCACATGGGTGGGGGTTCGCATGAGCCTCCCGGTCATTACCTCGTGCGGGGAGTACCCCGTACTTTTTGACTGACTGGCCCGGACCCCCATGAGGACTAAAGGCAGAACTTCCGCCCATTTTTGGGGCGAGTTCCTAGTCTCTTTCCTCAATTTCTCCTTCAGGGTCCGGTTCATGCGTTCAACAATCCCGGATGACTGGGGATTGTGTGCTACGTGCCACTTCCCTTCAATGCCCAAAAGCATGAGGGTGTTCTGCATCACCTGGCCGGTGAAATGACTCCCTTGGTCTGACTCCACAAAACGGGGGAGTCCCCACCGCGAGAACACTTCCCGGACCAAGATTTTTGCTGTACCCAGTGCCGTAGCTGTTCGACAAGGGAAGGCTTCCACCCACTTGGAAAACACATCCACCAGGACGAGGCAGTACTTATAACCTCCCTGGGTGGTGGGCAGGGGTCCTATATAGTCGATCTGTATCGACTGCCATGGTCCCTCTACCCTTCTTACGTGTCCCATGGGCACCTTCCTTTTCTGGGGGTCTGGGTTGTTTGCAGCGCACACAAGACAGTTTGCGCAGAACTCGCGGACTTGTTCCCTGAGCCCTGGCCACCATCCCGCTTGCTCTACCCGTTGCCAGGTAACCTCGGGCCCGGGGTGCCCTGCCCCTGGTCCCTCGTGAGCCAACTGGCGGAATTCCCTCCTGTGCTGCTGCGGCACAACCCACTGCTCCTCGCGGAACAGCATGCCTTCCTTAACTGAGAGGGTTGCCGTACTGTACGGACCTTCTACCTGCCTCCCCTCAGCAATCGTTTTTAGGACTGCTTTTAGGGCGGGATCCTGGGCTTGGACGGTCTTAAGGTCTAGGGGCAATGCTACCCTGGGGTTCCCGGGATTCCCGTCCCCGCCTCGGACCGCTGCTATGGGTCCGGTCCTATAGGGGTTCCAGAAAGTGCCGTCGCGGGCACCTTCCCTGGCTAGCGCATCCGCCTGCCGGTTGCCCTCCCCACGGGGCTCTGTGGAGGAGTGAGCCTTCACCTTATGGATGAAAATCTCTCCTTCCTCCCCTACTGCTGCTGCTAAGATCTTTTCCAGCAAGGGCTTCACCGTTAAAGGTCGCCCGTCCGCGGAGGTGTATCCGCGGCGGGACCAAATGGCCAGGTATTCCGTACACGAATTGCAGGTGAACATGCTGTCCGAGCAAATCGTGTATGGGGTTGGGAAAATGTCTGGGTGGGTCACAACGTACACCACGGCAGACAGCTCAGCTTGCTGCGCGCTCATAGTGCTAGGGAGCTTGATCGCCAGGGCAAGGTCTGCCGCAGGGTCATAAACTCCACACCCTGTGAGTCGCTCGCCAGCAGACACTGTGCTAGACCCATCAACATAAATCTCGCGCCCAGTGGGATGTATCCCGGCCCGTAAACCTATGTTGACGTCCCACACCCCTTCCACCGAACACCGGTGGGCTGTACCGGGGTATACCAAATTGGCCGCAAGCCTTGGCTCGCAAAGACCTTTTACTCTAAGATCCAACTGGGAGAGGAGAAGGGTCCAACGCGCAATGCGTGCGCTGCTTACGGTCCCGTCTTTAATCCTCCCATCCAGAAGCATCTTAGTTGGTGTGTGATGTGTGAGGAGAGTGATGGGAGAGAGCCCTGTGAAGATCGCTGATCTTTTCACAGCCCAATGCGTGGCTAAAAGGTGCCTTTCGCAATTGGAGAAACTTCTCTCCACATCCGTTAACACGCTGGATGAATAGACAACCGGCCTCAGCTTGCCGTGACGCTCTTGGAGCAGTACGGCGCTTAAGCTGTCTCCGCTGGCAGCTACCTCCAGGAAAAACTCCTTCCCCCCATCTATGGCCCCTAAGGCTGGCGCGGTCTGCAGATCCCTTTTTAACTTCTCGAAGGCTGCTTGGCAGCCCTCGTCCCAAAGCCACTCCACCCCCTTATGGAGGAGTCGGAGGAGCGGCGCCGCTGTGGCCGCATAATCTTCGATAAAATCCCTGCAGTAACCGGTCAGTCCCAAGAAGGACCTCACACCCCTTACGTTGTTGGGAATCGGTAATTCTTGCACCGACTCCCTCCTTGCTTTGTCTATGGCTCTTTCCCCAGCGCGTATGGTCAGTCCCAGGAATTTTACTTCCCGCTGACCGATACGTGCTTTCTTAGGGTTTATTTTAAAACCCTTTCTCGCTAACAGCTCCAATAACTCGTCCAGTAGTGGTCCGTGCTCCTCCCTTGAGTCCGTAAATAGGAGCAAATCATCCACATACTGTACTATCTGATTGGGCTGACTAAACTCCTTTAAACTTCCTGCCATACACTGATGAAAAATACTGGGGCTATTGTGGAAACCCTGTGGCAGACAGTTCCACGTGTACTGTTGCCCTTTGAAAGTAAAGGCAAACTTGTACTGGTCCTCTCGCCGCAGCGGGATGGACCAAAAACCGTTCGAGATATCCAGCACCGTGAACGTGGTCGCGGACGCTGGGATGCTCCCTATTAGGTCAGCAACTGCTGCTACTGTGGGCGCGCAGGCGGGAATGTTACTGTTAAGGACTCTGTAGTCCACCGTGGCTCTCCACGAATTATCCGGCTTCCTAACCGGCCATAATGGGGAGTTCACGTGTGTGGCTATCGGCCTCAACACGCCCTGCTGCACCAAGGAAGACATTGCTGTCTCCATATCGGGTTCGGCTTCTTTGGGGAAGTTATACTGCTTTTGGGGTCGGGTCATGGGGTCCCCATCTACGCTGACCTCAAACCCGACCACTCTCCCACAATCGTGCTTGTGGGTTGCAAACGCGTGCATATTATCTGACACGTACGTTTGCATGTCCGTTGGGACATCTGCGACCATAAGCCTGAGGTCGTAGCCTCCGGATGGCTGTACGGTACACAGGACCCCTGTTTCTTCCTCCCCCGGAATCACTATTACCTCGCCTTTTTCACCTTTAGCCCCCCAGAGACAGTGATTTCTGAGGTCCACGAGGATCCCGTGTCCCGCTAGGAGATCAGACCCGAGAATACCTCTTCCACCCCCCTTTTGCCATGCCATCAGTATACACTTCCACTTAAGGCGAAGTGTTCCTAAACGAATGGATAGCGGAAGGGAAAACGTGCCAGCCTGTTCTTTTCCTGTGAACCCTGCTAACGTGAATGGGACCTTGGTAGATAGCGGCGAGTCAAAAGGGTTATCTGTATGGATTATGGTGCAAGAAGCTCCCGTGTCCAACAAATAACTACCCTTCTGTTTCTCTACCTCCATCTCCACCACAGGTCGCCTCCACGCATCATAGCTAAGCGGACACAGGTAGACGGGCTGCGCCGGTTCTAGTCATGGGGTACTATTAGACGGTCCTGCGGCACCTACGGGGCCGGTTGCGACCGCCACCTGTCCACGCGCATTCAAGACCAGCTTGCGCATGGCTCCTAACACTGCTTCGAGGTCGTCGGGAGGGGTGGGAGCACTAGCTTCCCTAGCCGGGACAGGCGCCTGGGCTCGGACCGCGGGATTTTTATCCTTGGAATCCTTCCAAGGGTTCCTGCAATGCTTGCGCCAGTGCCCTGTCTTCCCACACCCGTAACAAGCATTACCTGCCTGTGGGGCGCGATTACCCTCCTGATGCCACTCTCTTTGATACGGGGCTGCGGGTCGTACCTCATGTACTCTTCCCTTAAGGGGACGTGTTGCCATACCCCTTATATTGCGATAACCTAACGTGAGTCGATTCAAGACCGACTCTTCCGTAATGTTGGGGTCATTGGGATCAAACCATGCTTTTGCCTGCTCTCTGACGGCTGGTAAACTGTTGGCTATTATGCACCTAAGCCAATGAGTTAAAGCGGTGCCTTCCACATCTTCGCGCTCTGGCGCACCTAGGCAGCTGCGCTCATATACTGGCCACAGCCTGTCGGCAAAAACCTTCGGGGGTTCTCCCTCCATCTGCACTGTCTGTCCCACTCTAGCAAACGGACCTTCATCGTTCGCCCCCAACACTTCCAGGACCTCATTCTTTAATTCCTCATAACTCTTGGTTCCCCTCTTGCTCTCGCCTGAGAGACACTGAAGGACCGAGCTGTCTAATGAGAACAGCAGCATTTTTGCTGTCTCCCCATCATCGCAGCCGTTAATGGCTGCGGCTTGCTCAACTTCTCTGAAATGTACGGAAGGGTCGTCTGCCTCGGTCAGCTTCCGTACGTGATTTATCATAGCTCTCAGCTGATGTGAACTGTGAGGCAACACCAGCTGTCCGAGGAGATCCCCCGGTTCTTCCCCACCGTTTCTGCTTGGGCCCCTTTTAATACCCGTTACTGGATACAACGATCCCTTTCCTACTTCTTTTTCAATGGGCTCTTTTGTTTCTTCCATTGCTTCCTCCCTAACCCAGGTTTCCGAATAGCTGGGTGGCGCGGAGGGCGCAGTGGCTACTACTTCTTCTGCTTTACTTGGTGGGGATTTTTTAAATCTCTCACTTACTAGCGGCTGGTGTGCCGACGGATTGATAAGGCACACCATGCCGTTCGCATTGTTCACGGCCTTTTTGAGGTGCTCTATCTCCCTTTGGCAGGCGCTATGATCGGCTCCCTGAAACTTATCCTCAAGGGCCAACTTATATGCCGCCCTAACCCCCGTCAAGCTCTCTTCTTGAGTTCTTATCTGGGCAGCTTGGCGGTTACATCTTTCCTTTAACCTGCTCTCATTCAACTTCGCCTCAGTGACCTGGCACTCGAGATAATCTATCCTTGTTTTAAGGTGACTGGAGACTTCCTGGCTTTCTTGGTGCAACTCATTTAAATTCTTAATGAGCACCTCCCCTCCAGAAACCTTCTCGTCCATTTCTCCCTCTAAATGACTGATTCGAGCTACTAGCGCTGTAATGGTCTGGTTTGAAATCTGAACCTGCCTTTTGTAACACATGAGCCAGACTGCTTTCTCAAGTGTCTTTCTATGTTCTTTACTATCTGTCCACCTTTCAGCTGCCTCTAGTGGGCTTTTATCCGCTAACAATTCACTTATCCATTTCTTAGTTAGATTAACCTTTCCAAACACATAATCCGCTATCTTTTCCTGCATAACATTTCGTACAGTCATTCCAAAATCTAACACACTACCCTCTCGCTGCCAGTGTCCTGCCGCGGTCGCCATTTTCTGTAAGGGATTCTGACCCTGCGTGTCTCGCAGCCTGTGAGATTCACGCGGCTCTGTGCAGCCTGTCTGTCAGTGCGGGTCTAGGCCTCGTTGCCTGTTCTGGTCTCCAGCCAGTCTGGGAACACTAGACACACCTGTGAGTGGTTCGAATCACTCTCCCTTACGGTTCTAGACACTGGACTTAGATGCGAGAGCAGTAATGGAGATGAAACTCATGTAGACTCGGTTTGAATGGTACGAAATGGAAAATCTTTATTGCATGATACTTAAGATTATGAAATACATGTCATAAGCACAGATTAATGACAGTACAATCTTACAAACAGTTATATAGTCGATCTTAGGGAAACGAGGAACAAACGGCACAAAGTAAATAGGGGCACACATTACAAATATCCTTAATCCTTAAACCCTCCCCTATCAATATCTATCCTAAACTAGATTCGTAGGATCTCGAGACTCATGCTCACCACTCGTGATAACTCGGAGAAATTCCGAATAGCTGATCGGATGTTTTTCACCGCAGCACCCACGTGTCGGTCAGGAGATCTCCTGGTCCCACTTGTTTACTTGCTTCTGCTGCTCCGGCTAGCAGGCTGGAACGTCTGCTGTGATGAAGACCTGTGTTGGTTGGTTTAACAGGTACTTTTCGAGCACAGTTGTCAATATCATCGATACGATATGTTTCCTTGCAAGTTCGAAGAAGTCTTCCTGGCAAGGAAAACTTGGCTAATCGACCTACAGGCGCGGTCGGGATTTACTGACCGTGGCGATGGATATGGTCTTCCTCTCTTATCATCTCATCTCATCTCATCTCATCTCAGGCCTTCGGTTCCGCTGCCAGTTACCAACATAGGTCTTCGTTACGCGACACGAGGTAGATCCGAACGGATCAGAAAGTTCAACAGTCCTTTTCAAAAGAGGCAACAGGCAAGCAGAAGCCCAACTACGAGTACACAGGAGCAGCCACGATGATAAGAGCAGCAAGAGAAAGATGGACGGTTTGGAGCCTGCAATTATAGTGCAAAATCTTCCGTTTCCCGCCCAACTATAATGTCCATTCTTTTGTTTAGGGTTTGGCGCTCAAATGTCTTGTATGGGTGATCTCCGTTCTTAATGGGTTTCGGGGCTACTCGTAAATGTCTGAGTACCTGTTAATATTTCTCCCATTGTTAAATCAGTCGGTGTTCTCCCTGGAGGGGTTTGGGGCTTCCAAGTGTCCTGTATAACTACCTGCTAACGGCTCTCTCATCGTAGAGTCGTTGGGATTTTACATATTAATGTCTTTTGGATGGGCCCTTGATTACTCGGTACAATGGCTTTCCTTTGTACCTGGGAGACCGATTCCAGTATCTATGTGTATACTGCAAACCCATAATGTCTCGTGTATTATCTTCACTGTGCTGACTCTTAATCGATCTTGCACAAATGTTTATTGGAACGCCATCTTGTCTGCCTGTTGAAAAGTCTAGAATGTTCTGTCACGAGGTGCGGCGGCCATTTTACAGGCTGCTTGTGTCCACTTTAAACCTGTCAGCATTCTGCTGAAATAAAAGCTGTTTGAACGAAACTCTGTGTTCTCTCCTTATTAACAAAATCGCGATATATTGCGAATTCTACAAGAGACAGTGTGAGAGAGTGAGTCTGAGAGAGACAGTGTGTGAGAGAGTGAGTCTGTGAGAGAGAGAGTCTGAGAGAGACAGTGTGTGAGATAGTGAGTCTGAGAGAGACAGTGTGTGAGAGAGTGAATCTGAGAGAGACAGTGTGTGAGAGAGAGTCTGAGAGAGACAGTGTGAGAGAGAGTCTGAGAGAGACAGTGTGTGAGAGAGTGAGTCTGAGAGAGACAGTGTGAGAGAGTGAGTCTGAGAGAGACAGTGTGTGAGAGTGAGTCTGAGAGAGACAGTGTGTGAGAGAGAGAGAGTCTGAGAGAGACAGTATGTGAGAGAGTGAGTCTGAGAGAGACAGTGTGTGAGAGAGAGTCTGAGAGAGACAGTGTGAGAGGGTGAGTCTGAGAGAGACAGTGTGTGAGAGAGTGAGTCTGAGAGAGACAGTGTGTGAGAGAGAGAGTCTGAGAGAGACAGTGTGTGAGAGAGAGTCTGAGAGAGGGGGGAGGGGGGGAGCGGGGGAGGGGGGAGGGGGGGAGCGGGGGAGGGGGGAGGTGTGGAGGGGGTGGAAGGGGGGTGGGGGGTGGAGGGGGGAGCAGGGGATGGAGGGGGAGAGGGGGGGTGAGGGGGGAGGAGCGGGGGAGGGGGGTGAGGGGGGAGGCAAGGGGGGGTGGAGAGACGGGGAGAGAGGGTGAGCATACAAGAGTGAGAAGAACAGAGACTGTGGGCGACAAAGAGGAGAAACACTTTTTAATGATAAGGAGGGAGAAATGGGGTAAAGAGACTGTTTGTGCTCGAGAACTAAGGGATAAACAACATGAGAGGTTGGAAAGGAGAAAGAGAGAGCGCGAGAGAGAGAGAAAGAGGGACACAGTGAGAGAGAGAGAGCGAGAGAGAGCGCGAGAGAGAGAGAGCGAGAGAGAACGTGAGAGAGCGCGAGTGAGAGAGTGAGTGAGAGAGAGAGAGCGTGAGAGCGAGACAGTGAGAGAGAGAGCGAGAGAGAGTGAGAGAGAGAGAGAGACACAGTGAGAGAGAGCGAGAGAGAGAGAGTGAGAGAGCGAGACACAGTGAGAGAGAGAGAGAGAGAGAGTGAGAGAGACAGAGAGAGAGAGCGAGAGTCAGAGAGAGAGAAAGAGGGACACAGTGAGAGAGAGAGAGACAGGGTGGGTGCATAACAAAAAAACTGAGAGTTGTGGTTAACAGCTGGTTTTTGCACTGGAAGGATTTAAACAGTGGTGATCCCCAGGGGTCAGTGTGGGCACCATTGCTTTTCTCAATATATGTGGTTATGATTGACCTGAATTTGGGTGTTGAGGTCACAATAACAAACATTGCAGCTTCCACAAAGATAAGGAGTGAGGTTAACCATGAAGAGGACTGTAGAGAACTTCAGGAGGAGAGAGACAGATGAGCAGATTGGACAGGTAGATGTCAGATGGAAATTAATGCAGAGAGATGTGAGGTGCGAAGAATAAGGAGAGGAAATAGAGACTATACGATAAAACTGTAAAAGGAGTGGAGGAGCAGAGAGATTCAGGGATTCAGATAGACAAATCTTTAATTGTGGGAGGCAAGTTGATAAAGCTGTTTTACAAAATTCCACATGGGATCCGAGGAATTATAAATAAGGACACAGAGTATAAAAGCAGAGTTAAAGCTACACCTGGACAAATCATTGGTTCGGCCACAGTCAGAATATTGTCTCCAGTTTTTGGTGCATTATTTTAGTAAGAATGTCAAGGCCATGGAGAGGTGCAGAAGAGATTAACTAAGATGATCCCAAGGACGGGAGTCTTCACATAACTTTTCTTAAGAGTAGAGAAGTTGAAAAGGGGATCAGATAGAGGGGGTCAACATTTTGAGGGGGGTTTTAATGAAGTAACAGAAATAAACTATCCCCACTGGTTAGTGAGTCGGTAACTAGAGGATATCAATTTAAGACCAAAATAATTGAGTGACAGGTTGATTTTTCTTTTTCTGCACAATGTCTTCCTGAACACATTTACAGTCTCATTACTGTTTGTCAAACCTCCTACTTTTGTGCCATCAGCAAATGTTCAGATTGTGCTCCTGATTCCTAAATCCGAACAGTCTCTGTAAACGGAGAAGAAAAGTGGGCCCAGCACTGACCCCTAGGATAACCACTTGCAACCCTTCACCAATCTGAGCAACTCCCGTTAACACTGACCCTCTGTTTCCTGTCCTCCGCCAACTTTCTCCCCGCACTGTTCCACTTCCTTTTAAACTGCCCTCCTGAACAGAGTGGCCATTACCCCGGGGATCCCCCAGTTACCTTCAGACCGTTGCTCGCCATGTCCCTGATTTCACTGGACGTCCTTCACAGTCTCATTGAATTGTCTCGATGTCTCCCGGCCATGTGATCATCCAAAGCAGTTTCCAGTCGGAATGAAGTATTCTCCGGAACATTTAATTTCCGGTCAAAATTCCTTCTCAAAATTCCTGGAAGTTCCGGCATAACTTCTCCTGTGGAAGAAAGACACATCGGGTTAGGGGACGGAAGAATTAAGGACCATTCTGATGTACTCGGTGTCGGCCTTGGCTCATTGGTAACTCTCGCTTCTAGAATCATAAAGGTTGTGTGTTCAAGCCCCCCTCCAGAGAGTTAAGCACAAAATCCAGGCTGAAACTGCAATGGGGTGAAGAGGGAGTGCCGCTCTGTCGCAGGTGCCGTCTTTTGGATGGGACGTTAACCCGAGTCCTTGTCTGCCCTCTCAGGTGGATGTAAAAGATCCCACGGCACTATTTCGAAAAACAGTGGCCGAGTTCCCCCCGGGATCCGGGGCCAATATTTCTCCCTTGACCAACATCACTGAAGCGATTATTTGGCCATTGGCCACAGTGCTGTGTGTGGGATCTTGCTGTGTCCACAGTACTGTGTGTGGGATCTTGCTGTGTCCGCAGTGCTGTGTGCAGGATCTTGCTGTGCCCACAGTGCTGTGTGTGGGATCTTGCTGTGTCCACAGTGCTGTGTGTGGGATCTTGCTGTGCCCACAGTGATGTGTGTGGGATCTTGCTGTGCCCACAGTGCTGTGTGTGGGATCTTGCTGTGCCCACAGTGCTGTGTGTGGGATCTTGCTGTGTCCACAGTGCTGTGTGTGGGATCTTGCTGTGTCCACAGTGCTGTGTGTGGGATCTTGCTGTGTCCACAGTGCAGTGTGTGGGATCTTGCTGTGCCCACAGTGCTGTGTGTGGGATCTTGCTGTGTCCACAGTGCTGTGTGTGGGATCTTGCTGTGTCCACAGTGCTGTGTGTGGGATCTTGCTGTGTCCACAGTGCTGTGTGTGGGATCTTGCTGTGCCCACAGTGCAGTGTGTTGGATCTTGCTGTGCCCACAGTGCTGTGTGTGGGATCTTGCTGTGCCCACAGTGCTGTGTGTGGGATCTTGCTGTGTCCACAGTGCTGTGTGTGGGATCTTGCTGTGTCCACAGTGCAGTGTGTGGGATCTTGCTGTGCCCACAGTGCTGTGTGTGGGATCTTGCTGTGTCCACAGTGCTGTGTGTGGGATCTTGCTGTGTCCACAGTGCTGTGTGTGGGATCTTGCTGTGCCCACAGTGCTGTGTGTGGGATCTTGCTGTGCCCACAGTGCTGTGTGTGGGATCTTGCTGTGCCCACAGTGCTGTGTGTGGGATCTTGCTGTGCCCACAGTGCTGTGTGCGGGATCTTGCTGTACCCACAGTGCTGTGTGCGGGATCTTGCTGTGCCGACAGTGTTGTGTGGGATCTTGCTGTGTCCACAGTGCTGTGTGCGGGATCTTGCTGTGCCGACAGTGTTGTGTGGGATCTTGCTGTGTCCACAGTGCTGTGTGCAGGATCTTGCTATGTCCACAGTGCTGTGTGTGGGATCTTGCTGTGCCCACAGTGCTATGTGTGGGATCTTGCTGTGCCCACAGTGCTGTGTGTGGGATCTTGCTGTGTCCACAGTGCTGTGTGTGGAATCTTGCTGTGCCCGCAGTGCCGTGTGTGGGATCTTGCTGTGCCCAAAGTACTGTGTGTGGGATCTTGCTGTGCCCATAGTGCTATGTGTGGGATCTTGCTGTGCCCACAGTGCTGTGTGTGGGATCTTGCTGTGCCCACAGTGCTGTGTGTGGGATCTTGCTGTGTCCACAGTGCTGTGTGTGGGATCTTGCTGTGTCCACAGTGCTGTGTGTGGGATCTTGCTGTGCCCGCAGTGCCGTGTGTGGGATCTTGCTGTGCCCACAGTGCTGTGTGTGGGATCTTGCTGTGTCCACAGTGCTGTGTGTGGGATCTTGCTGTGCCCACAGTGCTGTGTGTGGGATCTTGCTGTGTCCACAGTGCTGTGTGTGGGATCTTGCTGCGTCCACAGTGTTGTGTGTGGGATCTTGCTGTGCCCACAGTGCTGTGTGTGGGATCTTGCTGTGTCCACAGTGCTGTGTGTGGGATCTTGCTGTGCCCACAGTGCTGTGTTTGGGATCTTGCTATGCCCACAGTGCCTGCCGCTTTTCCTGGAGTGAGCTCCCTTCACAAGCCCCCCATTGTGTGTGAGGCTCTGGGCCGGGCTGAGGCTGTGAAAGGCGCTGGGGAAATGCAGGTTGCCCCGGGCTCGCTCTAATCTCAGCGCCCGCCCGCTCTCTCTGTGACCGGAGGCTGGAGCCGCCCCCTGCCCCCTGACCCTTGGCCCAGGGTGAAACATTATACGTCATCGAGCATTGTGGCGTTACCCGCGGCCCGACCGCCATCTTGGTGTGACCGAGCTCACTGCGCATGCGCGCTGTTGACGGCCATGAAACCGCGCGATTAAAAGGAAAAGTGACGTCAGTTTCCAGCAAAATCACCGCTCGCTCTGAACCGAGAGATTGAAAGTTTGTCCCGCGCCGCAGAGAGAAAGCGGCGGTCATCGGGTGGGTGAGGTGCGCATGTGTGAACTCTGCTCCCAGAGTGCAGCGCGGCCTGTGTCACAGAGATAGGGGCCTTTCCCTGGCGCTCGGCATTGTGGGAGCTGCAGGCCGCCATGGCAGCCCGGCTGCAAATCAAATGGAGAGCCTTTGACAAGATCTGAAGGTCCCTGGTTCAATCCCGGGTACTGCCAATTTTGTTTAATTTGTATCTCCTTCACTATAAGTGGAGAGAATCAGGAGATACTTTTCGCTCTTGAACCCACGCCTCCCAGACCAATAGCAATGAACTTGGTCTCCTCATCTATGATTTGTGTGAGGGGACCAAATGTAATATATCCAAGTTTGCTGACGATAGAAAGCTGGGTGAGAATGTAAGTTGTGAGGAGGATGCAAGGAGGCTTCAAGGGGATATAGACGGGCTAAGTGAGTGGGCAAGAACATGGCAAATGGAATATAATGTAGACAAATGTGAAGTTATCCACTTTGGTCGGAAAAACAGAAAAGCAGAGTATTTTTGAAATAGTGAGAGATTGGGAAATGTTGTTATTCAGAGGGACCTGGCTGTCCTTGTACACGAATCATTGAAAGTTAACATGCAGGTACAGCAAGCAGTTAGGAAAGCAAATGCTATGTTGGTCTTTATTACAAGAGGATTTGAGTATAAGAGTAAAGCCTTCTTACTGCAATTATATGGGGCCCTGGTGAGACCACACCTGGAGAATTGTGCACAGTTTTGGTCTCCTTATCTAAGGAAGGGTATACTTGCCATAGATGGAGTGCAACGAAGGTTTACCAGACTGGTTCATGGGCTGGTTTGATTGTCCCATGAGGAGAGATTGAGTAGACTAGTACTATATTCTCTAGAATTTATAAGAATGAGAGGTGATCTCATTGAAACATACAACATTCTTACAGGGCTTGACAGGTTGGATGCAGGGATAATGTTTTCCCTGGCTGGGGAGTCTAGAACCAGGGGTAAAAGTCTCCGAATAAGGGGTTGGCCATTTAGTACTGAGATGAGAAGAAATTTATTCACTCAAAAGGTGGTGAATCTTTGGAATTCTCTACTCCGGAGGCCTGTGGAAGCTCAGTCCTTGAGTATATTCAAGGCAGAGATCGACAGATGTTTCAATATTAAATGAATCAATTATGTTCTTATGATATGGGGATAGTGCAGGAAAGTAGAGATGAGGTAGAAGATCAGCCATGATTGTATTTAATGGAGGAGCAGGTTTGGAGGCCAAATGGACTACTCCTGCTTATGTTCTTATGTGTAAACCACATCTGACCCTCTGGATCCAGCTCCAGCCGCCCGCTGCTGGTTCGAGTCCGGTTGTGGTGACAGCGGCTCAGGGTCGCACCAACTGGTTTTATATCGGGACAGTGTTTGAGGGAGGGGCTGTTCAGCGGTGGTGTGAGGATAATTTTTAGAATGAGGTTTGTTAGAATAAAGAGCTCTTTTTCTGTTACTTTCGCTTTACGTTCTGCCCAGTTGTATATACGGACAGTTGACAATGTTTAAGCGATGTGGTGTGTTCAATGTTTGTGCAGTAACTCTGTCATCCAGTGTGAGCCTGAAAGACAATCCCCCAGCCTGCGTCCGAACCTATCCAACGGGTGCTTTATGGCCGATTACCTCAGTTGGTGAGAGCGTGGTGCGAATAACGCCAAGGTCACGGGTTTGATCCCAGTACAGGCCATCCGAATACTTTCGTAATTTTAAGGCTATCGTAACATTTAAAATACAATCTTTATTAGGAAACAATTCCACACCGAATCTCACAGGGGAATTATTTGGATTAACATCCATTACACCTTTGACACCGGGGCGGAGAGGCACATCGACTATAGAATCATAGATTGATACGGCACAGAAGGAGGCCATTCGGACCATCAAGTCAGCGCTGGCACGTTGAAAGAGTTCTCCAATTAGTCCCACTCCCCTGCTCTTTCCCCACAGCCCTGCAAATTTCTCCTATTCAAGTATTTATCCAATTCTCTTTTGAAAGTTACTATTGAATCTGCTTCCACCGCCCTTTCAGGCAACGCATTCCCAATCAGAATAACTCGCAGCGTAAAACATGTTTCCTCATCTCCCCTCTCGTTCTTTTGCCGGTTATCTTCAATCGGTGTCCTTTGGTTACCGAACCTCCTGCCACTGAAAAAAGTTTCTGCTTATTTACTCTATCAAAACCCCTTGTAATTTTGAAAACTTCTATTAAATTTCCTCTTAACCTTCTGAGGAAAACAAACCCAGCTTCTGCAGTCTCTCCACATAACTGAAGTCCCTCATCCCTGGGACCACTCTATGATACGTCAAACTGAGGCTCTCCCTCTGTGTGTCTGTCTCTCTTTCTGTGTCGCTATCTGTATCTCTCTTTGTCTCTGTCTCTCTCTGTGTCCTTCTCTACTCTCTCTTTCTCACTCTGTTCACAGCTCGACTGTTCCTCTGACAGATTCTACATCTGTTAGTTCCTCGTTAGTATAGTATCCCCGCCTGGTCACGCGGGTGACCGGGGTTCAATTCCCCGACGGGGAAGACACTTTTTAAAATCCCCAATTTTAAACCTTTGGGCAGCTCCTTAAAATGCTTCTTGGAAAAGGTGAACAGAAAAAAAGTAACTAAATTAATTTTAAAAGATGTACTGGCATATGAAGATATGTAAAACAACTTCCTGCACCAATTCCTCGTTACTATAGTGCCCCCTCTCTGTTTCCCTCTCCCTTTTGTGTGGGGCACGTAGGAGGGAGAGAGTGACAGAGAAAATGAGATTAACAGGGTTACGCACAAAAAGCTGGGGTTTGGGACTAAGCACGACTGCTCTTTCAAAGAGACAGCACAGGTATGACGGGCCGAATGGCCTCCCTCTGTGCTGCATGAATCCATGATACTCAGATGGATATCTGAGACATACACACACAAAGAGCACACACACATGTCTGTCTCTTTGTGTGTTTGAGCATTTGTCTCAAGCACTGCATAACTACTTCCTGAACCAGGTCCTTGATAGTATAGTGGTGAGTATTCAATTCCCCGACGGCTACTCTCTGTCTGTCTCGCTCTGTCTCTGAGAAAAGCACAGAAGGAAACAGATTTCAAGTGAATCCCAACCCGCACTTGTTGCTGTGGTTTCGCAAACATGTCTTTTGTGTTCTCACCTAAAAAATGTCATTTTGTACGAAAAGTTTGCCTGGCGTGAAAATTATCTTAATTTCACAAATGTTCATCCTTGCCTTCTGTAAAATTCCTGCTGCTTCAAAGTTAGCAGGAAAAGACTCAACCTTTCTGTCAACATTTGGAACTAGACACTTTAGATGTTGCCCACATTTAACTGCAGCTCACAGTGTCAGAACAGTCACAGTTATCAATAGTCTTTCATGTATCTTCTTGCCCAGTACATCTCCCTAAAAAAACTTAGCTTATCACAGCACGGCTATCAATCAATTCTTTGCCAGTGTGAAAAATGTAACATTTGAAAATTAGCAACGTGTGCAAGACTGGAATCAGAGAGTCCGTGGGCAGTGATAACTTATCCTGAGCATTAAGATATTCATTAGGCTTGAGACCTTCCTGTATTGCTCAGTAGCCCAATAACTGAGGAACTAAGAGACCACAGGCCGGGGTGGAGGCTGGCCATTTTCATTTCTGTGTTGGGCTCAGCACCATACCTGCTGCTGAAGAATGAACTTAACATAATTTCAGCTTGGCTGGAGATCATAGAGACATAACGGCACAGAAGGAGCCGTGCCGGCTCTCTGTAGAGCAATCCAGTCAGTCCCATTCCCCCGCTCTGTCCCCGTAGCTCTGCAAGTTTATTTCCCTCAAGTGCCTATCCAGTCTCTCCTTGAGAACATTGAATGTCTCCGCTTCCACCAATTCTGTCGGTAGCGACTTCCAGTTCCTCACCACTCGCTGTGTAAAATAGTTTTTTCTCACATTCCCCCCCTGTATCTCTTGCCCAAATCCTTAAATCTGTGTTCCCTAGTCCTTGTACCAAAACTAGTGGGAACAGCCTTTCCCCGTCTAGCCTATCAAAACCCGTCATAATCTTGTACACATCTATCAAATCACCCCTCAACTTCCTTTCCTCTAATGAAAACAAATCCATCTTCTCCAACCTGTCCTTTTAGCTAAGATCCCCGGAACCATTCTGGTAAATCTCCTCTACACCCTCTCAAGGGCCTTCACATCCTTCCTAAAGTGTGGTGACCAGAGCTGGACGCAATACTCCAGTTGTGGCCGAACCAGTGCTTTATAAAGGTTCAGCATAACTTCTCTAATTTTGTACTCCATACCTCTAATTATGAAGCCCAAGATCCCATATGCTTTGTTAACCACTCTCTCAATATGTCCTGACACCTTCAGGGACATATGCACATTAACTCCCAGGTCCCTCTGTCCCTGCACACTTTTTAAAACTGTGCCATTAAGTGTGTATTGCCTCTCCTTGTTCCTTCTGCCAAAATGCATCACCTCACACTTCTCTGCATTAAATTCCGTCTGCCCATTCTGCTAGCTTTTCTATGTCCTGTTGTAGTCGATTGGTATCATCCTCACTGTTTGCCACACCCCCAGGTTTGGTGTCATTGGCAAATTTAGAAATTCTACTCTGTATTCCGCAAACCTTGAATCTGTGTCCCCTATTCCTTGTACCATCAACAATTACAAATGTAGAAAAGTTATGCTGAACCTTTATAAAGTGCTTGTTAGGCCACAAGTGGAGTATTGCGTCCAGTTCTGCTCATCACACTTTAGGAAGGATGTGAAGGCCCAGACACAGATTTAAGGTTTTGGGCAAAGGGTCCAGGGGGGAACGAGTGGAAAAACTTGTTTACGCAGCGAGTGGTGATGACCTGGAACTCGCTGCCAACAGAAGTGGTGGAAGCGGAGACACTCAATGTTTTCAAGGTGAGACTGGATAAGCACTTGAGGGAAATAAAGTTGCAGGGCTACGGGGATTGAGCGGGGGAATGGGACTGACTGGATTGCTCTACAGAGAGCCGGCAAGGACAAGAAAGGGCCGAATCGCCTCTGTCTGTGCCGTTATGACTCTTTGACCTGCATTTGTCGACCGCGGTTCTCTTCTGTGATGTTCTTACTACAGCTCGCGGAGCAGAGTTTCCGTAGTGTAGTGGTTATCATGTTCGCCTAACACGCGAATGGTCCCCTGTTAGAAGCCGAGCGGAAACATTTTGTAAAATATTTCCCATCAAAATTGAATTAATATGAAAAAGTTGAATTAATTTTGTGGTTAAATATGAATAAAATATCCCATAAAACACGTGCATTTTCACTGTGCAATTCTGGGGCAGCAGCAGAATTGTATTCAACCACAATCTGTCACCTCCGAGCCCGGCATATCTCTCACTCTACCATGACCATCAAGCCAGGGGACCAAACGTGGTTCAATGAGATGTGTCGAAGAGCAGGCCAGGAGCGGCACCAGGCGCACCTAAAAATGAGACCATTCCAAAATGGTGAAGCTGGATATGGAACCAAAGCGGGCCAATGCAGTTGAGATACAGATTATCCAGGATCTAATTGAATGACGGAACAGGGCTGAGGGGCCTCCTCCTGTTCCTATTAGTCTGTCACCATTAAGAAAATGTTATGAAATGGCTTTCTCGGATCCCAGTGAATGATCTCATACTTACCGACATTGTACACAGTGCCACAGTTCATCCCATGATCTTGCAGCCAAAATACACATTTTGAAAACCTGGAAAAGTTAAAGCACCGTCCCTGGGTGGGCTCGAACCACCAACCTTTCGGTTAACAGCTGAACGCGCTCGCCGATTGCGCCACAGAGACCTATTGAAAGCCACATGACAACATATACTAAAGCCAGAAGTTACCCAGATAAAACCTCAAGTCACAGGGAGCAACACAGCAACTGTCCAATCTCTGTTCACTTGTCCAAATTAAAGAATGTAACATTCATTGTCGGAACATGGAAATAGTCGCTGAAAGAAAATCCGTTAAACAAATGGATTTGAAAACACGCTTTGAGCCATTAGATCGATTCATCAACCAATGGTGACGGTGAGATATTAACATGGTATCTGGGTTTCTCACACCTGTTGGAATCTTCCCACGAGTTCTTTTGCTGTTGCATTTGTTCATGAATGTGGAGATCAGATATACACGTGGTCGCTTCACTGGGTGTCCTGGGAACCAGATACACCAGAGCACAGGCCAATGGTGGGACTCTGCCCTTTATGCTGTAGATGGGGGTCAGTAGCAACCGAATGAGAACAACGAACCTACCACAGGCCTGGAATAGAGCCTTGGCCCATCCATCTAGTGTGGGGCTCATTTACATGATGGCATGAGATTGCAAGGGGTATCTTAATGTGGTCAGCCTTCGCTTTCTGACACAGTGAGCGGTTCGAATCGCTCCCACACCCCTCCGGTTCCTAGACTTTGGACTTATTTAGGGGTTGTGAACAAAATTGCAGTAAACGACAGCTTCTGATGAAAGAATTTTACTTTGTTAAAAGAAAAAAGGTAACAAACTTGAAACACACTTATTATTAAACACAGATTCGGGGAACACACGTTACAAGCGAGGGAAATGACAAAAAATCAAACAAAACCTTATCCCTCCCAAAGATCCCACTATCTTGCTAGGTTTTTATTTTCAGGAGATCAGGGATAATGCTCACCAACGAATCCTTGACAGGATTTTAGAGTCTTTTGTTTAAAAGACTCTGTAAGGCCCTTGTTGCTGCGAGGTGTCCAATGGTCACTGAGGCAGTCGCTCTGGTTTCTTCTTGCGTGCTGGTTTGTTTTCTGGCCTTCTTCCTCGTGGCTTGTGGTAAGTTTTGCTGGAGCAGAGAGAGAGCTGTGTCCGCGTGGTCAGCCAGTCCGAAAGCGAGAGAAATTATGGCACAGACTTTCAAATTATACTGTTTCTTTTTTGCGCCCAAAAAACCCTTGTTAAAACGGATTCCTTTTGGTTGCAAATGAACCTTGCTTAGTCCATTGTCTAGTTTTGGTGGGCTTGCCAGTTCCGATGGCTTTTGCTCAGTGTTAAACATGTCTTGATCGTTTTCCGATTTAAACACAGACTTATCTACGCGCCAAATCTCCCCCTATTGTCCTATATCTTTTGGCGGGCTTTTAAATCTGTTCAGTGGCTACCTGGTTGATTAGTTTTTTTTGATGGGATGATGGCTATGAAACTGTGTGCTGGAAGTTTTATCGTCAGGAATCGTTTTTAGTTTTCCAGCATCTTGTTTGCCCCTGGGGATTCATATTTGAATGTGTTTGTGAGTTTTTGCTTTGTCTCTTGCACCTTGGTAGGATTTGTAGTGTAAACAATTCCCAGACAGCTTGATTTGTTCACTGCCTGGCCACGCCCCTCGCAGCTTGTGTCTGTGAAAGGTGTCTCTCCCAACAGTAAGATTCAAAAAGTCAGTTTCCTCAGGTTTTTTCTTCCCTGATCTTTAGGTTTTTACATCAAATCACTTCACTTAGGCCCCATCCTCCCAAGTTTGTATGAAAAGACCAAAAATTACTCCCTTTCGGGCTCTGTTCGAGTTTCTGGGGGATTTTGCGAAGCCTACATCCCCCACTTTGATACTAAAACTGAATTAGTATCATTAACAGGTGAGCAAAATTTCCGATCCCCGAAAACCAACCTTCCCATGTATTACCTAAACTAAAAACCCAAACATACATTCCCCTTTTGAAAGTGGTGTTTCAGGGACATACAGGTAAGAATCAATCTTTATTTCACATCCAAGCACCGAGAGGGTCCGTCACCCCTGCACAGCTTGGAAAAAACACATCATACACATCATAAAAATGACACAACACACATACAAATTTTTTTAATTAAAAGACAAAAATTCAAGTTTCGTTCCATCCCTGGCCATAGCCTTTATTTTGATGCACTTCCCAAGTCCCATCGTGTCTGGAGCGGAGCTCCCCGTCCCTTACCCTTCATCTTGTTCACAGCAGGTAGAGAAATATCCCGAGCTAGCAGACCACCAAAAGATGGGAAGCCATCCTGATCCAGGAAGGCACCTCTATATTCTCGAAAATATCCCAGCAGGTTGGAACTACTATATCCAAAATCTCTGCCCCTAATTCAACTGTTTTCTGTTCCAGGGTGTAGGAAAGTTTTTGTGAAATCTCTACAGCTTTAAGTAGGTTGGTAAGATGTTCGGGTAGAAGGGGAATTTTATATCCAAAGTAAGTCACATACTTTTGCAGGTTGGTGATGTTTTCTGTTACAGTGAGGTGAACAGTGGAGGGTTCAGGAATGGGGACAATCTGTTCCTGGGCCACTTGAACTTCTGCCTCTCGTTTAAAACAGAAACTGCTGTCACTTAGCGGACACCAGAAGTGTCCATGCTGGTAGTGGGACGCACCCGTGGTGACACAATATGTCCCACACCCTATATATGCTACCTGTGGGGAAACATGGCCGTGTGCCATCACCTCCATGGTACAATTGATAGGTCGTGCGCCAGCAGCTCTGAACCCGCATTGTGGTTTCGAATAGGCGTTCAAGTGCTGGGGACACAGTATGATGTGTGAACCCCGGCTCCGGCACCCGTCTAGGTCAATACCTGTCATGGCGTGCTCCCACTTTATGACATAAGGTAGGACCGCTGTAAAACGGATGTGTGCACCCCCTTTAATGACTCCAATGTTCTCCACTCTGTATACCGGTACGGGTCGGGCTGTCCCACTCATGACCGGCATTCTCACTACTATCCCCATGATAGTGTGATTTGAACGCCCACAATCTATTGGGACAGGGTAGGCTTCAGAGGCTAGACGAAATTGGCATGGGCTCAGCGAATTACTAAACGGGTGGAGGGCTGCGAGGTGCTTGTTGCTGATCCAGGAGGGGACTAAACCTTGCTTTAAATCCACCAGGTTGCTACGGCCCTCGCCCAGCAACCATGCCCCGTACAGCACACACACCTCATTCTGTGCAGCCTGATCCGATGCATTCCTATCCTCCCGTATGAGTGCATTTACTGTTTTGGCATGCCTTTCCAATTCTGCAATAATTTCCTTTAAATGAACCGTCATAGCTTGGTCCTCATGTAGCTCTGAGCCTACCACTGTGTTCCCATCCTTCAGGATCTTTCTTAACTGGGTTTTTAAACCATTTATCTGTGTCTGTAATTCCATGTCATCCAGGCTATGTATTACAGAGGACCCTGTACTATAGGCTGTGAAGACATCATTCCAGGCTTCCCTTCTTTTTCTACCCGTGCCCATAGGGTTCTCAGGGTGTATTCTATATAGCTCTACTTTGTCTATATTGGCAAAATCTAATTCGTAAAATGTCCTAAACATTTCCTTTAGCAGGGCCTGGTACAGCTGCTCCGTCTCCTTAGGACACCACTCAGGTAAGTATACCTCGGTAAGGTTTAATATTACTGGAGTTACTGCATAGTGTACCCCCTGGTATAGTACCTTTTCGGTTGGTACTAGGACTAACCCATTCCCTGCTCATTTGGTGGTGGTAGGGCACTTTTCTTCCAGGGTTTTCGGTACCTGGGTCCTGGGTAGGGGCTTTCGGGTGTGTGCCACGAGTTCAGTGGCATTAACTGGGACCGGAATGTGTGGGACCACACACCCATGCAGGCTAGAATCCCACCCTATCCCCTCCCCGGCATCTTGCCATTGGCTGGAGAAGATGATGGATACCCCTGTGGGGCAGGCTTCCTCTGATCCCCACATACAAACATAGACTCCCTGTTCCGACTCCCACCACTTATCCCAACAAACACTCACTCCTCCTTGGGTCCCTGTGATTGTCCGGTAGGTGTCGTTCCCTAATCTTTCCCAGTCGGCTGTATGGTCCCCTGCGTCCCTGCTCAGCTTCCTGTGCCACCACCACCTATTCAAGGGAATTCGTCCCTTACAGGTAAGGCACACACGCTTCCCCTCGGTGACACTGACCCTTGTGGCAACGACCTGTATTCTGGGGCATGGGAGGGAGGCCTCCCCGTACGTGAACCCGGGTTGGTTGGAGTATTTAGTAGAGTTGGACCCCAACCATCCTGGCCACCTTCCCTCGTGGAAGTAGATGGCGAGCTCCTCCACTCCCCGCTCGCCACCCACTGCGGTGACGACTGGTGCTCTCACTCCTGAATACCCATAGATGTGGGAGTCCTCTACGTCACCTCGGTCACCGATGCTCACCCCTACCAGGGGAGCAGGAGCAGAAACCTTGTCATTCCGAAGTCCTTTCTGTCGGGGCACACACAAAACTTATATCCATGTCCCAGAAAGGTTATCTGGCTGGATAATTATTCAAGCCCTTAAACTTAAAAACTCCACAAATAACTAAACTTTGATAACCCATAACCACCAAAACTGCAATTACTTAAAACCGAAAATTCTGTACATTTGCCGCCCGTCACCGGACGGCCAGGTTAAATCCTGTTTAGTCTCTGCCGTGTGTGGCCTCTGGATGGGTTGTACACCTGGGTGTAGTGCGGCCTGTATCGCCGGACCCAGAAGGCCTTCCTCAAAACCGCTGGGGGTATCTTAACATCCCAGCTGCGTCCTGTGCTGCAGCACACTACCCCCTTTGGTGTGGCTGCAGCGCCCTCGTTCATATCTGTGGCTCCTCCCAGCCCGAGGCTGCGGGCGGGGGACCCTACTCTCTCTCTTCTTCCAGTACTACCTCTACTGTGAAACCCTCACTGTTGGAGGCTGTAGGCTGGGAATCCCCAACTTTAGAACGCTCCCTGCTCTTGGGCGCTCTTCTTCGGGTTGCAACCCTCTTTGGGTGGGACCCTCAAAACAGATACAACTGTGGGCACAGTAGCCTTTGCTGTGGTGTGCGGGGAGACCTTCTTAGGGCTCTGGCCACTGGGGGTGTGCTTGAGCCCAACATAATCGGTGGAGTGACCTCTCCTGTGAGACAACACACTGTCCCTCCCGCTGCAGCTTGTGCGTCTGCCACAGCTGCGGCTGGCTGCGGATTTCTAACTTGGGGGCCATCCACCTTTGCCGGCTGTTCCCTTTTAGGTTTAAACAGTTTACACTGGTCAATCTCCCACCCGTGGGTTCTCTGGGGTTCTAACAGCAGCCGATCTTTCTGGACTGGCTCCCCAGGTTACTGGCTGCTTGCCAGTGACTCTGGTTTAAAATCTCGTCCTCTGCCCTGAACGGACCTTCTAGGGACTCCCCATTCTCTCTCTTTACCAGGACGGCCTTAGGGACGGGATCCTGGGCTTGAACCTGCTTCAAGTCCGGGGGCAAAGCTACCACCTGTGTGCCTCCCTTGTCCCGGATTGCAGCTACCGGACCTGCTTTATAGGGAACCCAGAACTCTCCTTCCCTGGCCCCCTGCTTGACCAACTTACCGGCCTTTTGCTTACGAACCCACGTGGTATGGAGGGATCCTAAATCTATGTCCAGAGGTTTGGACATTGCCCCAGCCTGCTTGTTCCCTGTGAATCCCATTAAACAGTACGGGACCCCATTAGACCTGGGTGAATTGGGAAGGTCTTCCGAATGGACCACCGTGCTGGCAGCTCCGGTGTCCACCAAACATCTCCCCTGCACTTTCTCCACCCCCATCTTACCATCGTATCCCGGGGAACACAGGAGGACAGGCAGCGCTGGTTCTAGTCATAGGTCTGCGTTAGGGGGGGCAGATGGGATTAATGCACCAGTGGCTACCTTCCCTGGGCCACCAAACAGGACTCTGATGGCCGCTACTATTGTGTCCAGTGTGGGGGAAGAGGTCGGTGCCTCTACTTTTGGGGCAAAAGCTGGGGAATTCTTTGTTAGCATATCCTTCCAGGGATTCTACAGTCCTTTCTCCAGTGCCCCCTCTTCCCGCACCCGAAGCAGTTACGCTTCATGTCGGAAGGTTTACCACCTTCCTGGTGCCACTCCTTCTTGTCCTGACTGGGCTTTATCTCATGCACCTTCCCTTTCGGTGGGGTGTCTTCAGCTCCCCGACCGTTCCGGTAGGGTAGTGTCAGTTGCCTGACCACTGCCTCCTCGGTGACCCGGGGGTCACTTGGGTCAAACCAAAGCTCAGCCTTGGCTTTGACTCGTGGCAAGCCGTTTGCCACTAGGCTATGGAGCCAGTGGGCCAGCTCGTCCCTGTTCAGGTTAGCTCGATCGAGATCCCCATTACAAGCACCCTTGTACACCGGCCACAGTCTGTCTGCGAAAGCCTGTGGGGTCTCCCCTGCGAGCTGCACTGTTTTCTCCACCCGGGAGAAAGGACTTCCCTCATTCATTCCCATGGCCTCTAAAACTTCCTCCCTGAGGGCAGCATACCAGGTCTGTCCTCTCTTGCTCTCAGTAGAGAGTGACTGGTACAATTTGCCATCTAATGAGAACAGGTGCAATTTTGCCATTTCGGCATCGTCACAATCGTTAATGGCTCCTGATTGTTCCACCTCCATGAAGTGGACTGAGGGGTCTTCCTTTTGGGTAAGTTTATTCAGGTGGGTTACCATAGCCCTAAGCTGTTGTGTACCGTGGGGAGCCAAGAATTGGCTTTCAAGGTGTCCCTGACCTCCACCACCGGCGGGCGGGCCGAATTTTTGATGTCGTGCTGGGCACATTGGCCCTGGCACCGACTTCTCCTGCATCGGTTCGCCCCCCTCTCCCTGCTGCCAGACCGAGTCAAAACTCGGAGCCACAGGTGCTGGTGTGCACTCCCTGTCATCCTTACAGATTGTCTGCCCCTCCTGCTGCCTAACCAAGCTTCTCCTTGGCGCCACAGTTGGTGGTCGAACAGTCTCCCGCTGCTCTTCCAGGTCTGCCTGGGGCGCACCCGGGCTTATCAAGCACAGCATGCCTTTTGTCTTGGACAGAGCAAGGTTCAGACTCTCAATCTGCTTCTGACAGGGGCCGTGGTCCCCTACCTCAAACTCTCTTGTACTGGCTACTCTGTAGGCTGCCTGAACATCGTTTAACTTCTCTGTGAGTTCCCTTAATTGCTTGGCAAGGTGGGTGTTATCTTCCCGCAATGCCAGTTCACTACTGTTGGCCTCGGTGGCCTGACACTGGAGGTATCCCTTACTGGCAAGGTGTTCCTCCAGCATCTGTGACTGTTCCTGATCTTTTGTGCCGAGCTCTGCTAACAACCTCTCCCCTGCTATAGCTCTGGCAGAGGACAGTTGGCTTTCTTCCTTTAGCTCTTCTGTGAGAGCCTGAATGCGCTTCCCCATAAGTTGCATTTGTTTCTGGGAGCACACCAACCATATGGCTTTCTCCACAGACTTATTGTATTCCTTGCTCTCAGTCCATGCAGCTGCAGTGTCCATAGGACGCTCAGCATGCAACAGCCTGAGGACCCATTTCTTGGTGATATTTACTTTTTTATATACATAGGATGACATCCTCTCTTCCATTTTTGTTCTCTCCTCAAAACCAGCATTTACTACTTCACAACCCTTTCACCAAAGTCCTGCCACGGTCGCCATTATGTAAGGGGTATCTTAAGTGAGCGGTTCGAATCGACCAACACCCCTCCGGTTCCTAGACTTTGGGCTTATTTAGGGGTTGTGAACAAAATTGCAGTAAACAGGTTCTGATGAAAGAAATTTACTTTATTGAAAGAAAAAAAGGTAACAAACTTGAAACACACTTATTACTTAAACACAGATTCGGGGAACACACGGTACAAACGAGGGAAATGATAATATATCAAACAAAACCTTATCCCTCCCAAATATCCCACTATCTGGCTAGGTTTTTGATTTCAGGAGATCAGGGATAATGCTCACCAACGAATCCTTGACAGGATGTTAGAGTATTTTGTTTTAAAGGACTCCGTAAGGCCCTTGGTGCTGCGAGGTGTCTGATGGCCACTGCGGCAGTCGCTCTGGTTTCTTCTTGCATACTGATTTCTTCCTCGTGGCTTGTGGTAAGTTTTGCTGGAGCAGGGAGAGAGAGCTGTGTCCGTTCGCCAGTCAGTCCAAAGAGAGAGATTATGGCACAGGCTTTCAAATTATACTGTTTCCTTTTCGCGCTCAAAAACCCCTTACTAAAACGAATTCCTTTTTGATTGTAAATGACCCTTGCTCGTCCAATTGTCTAGTTTTTGGCGGGCTGCCACTTCCGATGGATTTTGCTTAGTGTTAATTGCTTTCCGATTTAAACACGGCCTTATCTACGCGCCAAATCTTCACACTTTTGTCCTTCTGTTTGGCGGGCTTTTAAATCGGTTCTCTGGGTCCCTGGTTGATTGTTTTTTTTGATGGGATAATGGCTATGAAACTGTGTGATCAGTTTTATATTGTCATCGAATCGTTGTTAGACTACCAGCACCTTGTTTGCCCCTGAGAATCCATATTTGAATGTGTTTGTGGGTTTTGCATTGTCTCAAACAATTCCCAGACAGCTTGATCCGTTCACTGACCGGCCACGCCCCTCGCAGCTTGTCTGTGAAAAAAAATGTCTCTTCCAACAATAAGATTCAAAAAAATAGTTTTATCAGGTTTTCTTCTTGTGATCTTTAGGTTTTTATATCAAATCACTTCACTGAGGTCCCATCATCCCAAGTTTGTAAGAAAAGTCCAAAAATCACTCCCTTAAAGGCTCTGTTCGAGTTTCTGGGGCATTTTGCGAAGCCTACACTTGTACTGTGAATTTAGCTGACTGACTCTTTGAAATGAGTTGTCTGGGTCTGTGAATGGAGCTGTCTAGGTCTGTGAAATGAGTTTTGTGAGTCTGTGAATGGAGATGTCTGGGTCAGTGAAATGAACTTTCTGAATTTGTGAAATGAGCTGTCTGTGTTTTTGTAATCAGCTTTCCATGTCGGTGAATGTTGCTGTCTGTTTCTGTGAATGGAGGTCTGAGTCATAGATACATACATAGATACATAGAAGATAGGAGCAGGAGTAGGCCATCCGGCCCTTCGAGCCTGCTCCGCCATTTAATGAGATCATGGCTGATCCTCCAATTCAGTATCCCGTCCCCGCCTTCTCTCCGTAACCCTTAACCCCTTTTGCCTGTAGAAATATATCTAATTCCCTCTTAAATATATTTAATGAGCTGGCGTACACTGCCCTCTGTGGCAATGAGTTCCATAGGTTCACCACCCTCTGAGTGAAGAAATTCCCCCTCATTTCTGTCCTAAATGGTTTAGCCCTTATCCTTAAATTATGTCCTCTAGTTCTGTTCTCACCCGCCAAGGAAAACATTCCTTCTGCATCTAGTCTGTCTAGACCTGTCAGAATTTTATACACTTCTATGAGGTCCCCTCTCAATCTTCTAAACTCCAGTGTGTACATCCCTAAACTACATAGTCTCTCCTCATAGGTCAATCCCGCCATTCCTGGTATCAGCCTGGTGAATCGCCGCTGCACCCCCTCCATGGCAAGAACATCTTTCCTCAGATGAGGCGACCAAAACTGTACACAGTACTCGAGGTGTGGTCTCACCAGTGCCCTGTACAGCTGCAGCAAGGTATCCCTGTTCCTGTATTCCAACCCTTTTGCTATGAAGGCCAGCATACCGTTTGCCTTCTTGACCACCTGTTGCACCTGCATGCTCGCCTTCAGTGACTGGTGTACAAAAACACCCAGGTCTCTCTGTACTTCCCCTTCTCCCAATTTATTGCCATTTAAATAATAATTTGCCCTCCCGTTCCTGCAGCCAAGGTGGATAACTTCGCACTTGTCCACATTATAGTGCATCTGCCATTTATCCGCCCAATCACCCAGTCTGTCCAAATCGCTCTGGAGCTTCCTGGTCTCCTCCTCTGAGCCCACCCCACCTCCTAGTTTAGTGTCGTCTGCAAATTTGGAAATGCTGCATCCGACTCCCTGATCCAGGTCATTAATGTAAATTGTGAACAGCTGGGGACCCAGGACAGATCCCTGTGGTACCCCACTTGTTACTGCCTGCCATTCAGAAAATGAGCCGTTTATTCCAACTCTCTGTTTTCTATCTGACAGCCAGTTCTCTATCCACGTCAATACTTTCCCCTTTATCCCATGAGCTTCAATTTTCCATGCTAATCTTTTATGTGGGACGTTGTCGAAGGCCTTTTGGAAGTCCAGGTACACCACATCTACTGGCTCTCCCCCATCTATTTTACCAGTTACTCCCTCAAAAAATTCCAATAGATTAGTCAAGCACGATTTACCCTTTGTAAATCCATGTTGACTCTGTCCTATCCTGTCCCCATTTGCTAAGTGCTCCGCTATTTCATCCTTAATAATGGACTCCAGCATTTTGCCCACAACTGATGTAAGGCTTACAGGTCTGTAATTACCTGCTTTTTCCCTACCCCCCTTTTTGAATAGTGGGGTAACGTTAGCTACCCTCCAATCCATGGGCACTGTTCCCGAGTCTAATGAATTCTGAAAAATCATCCTTAGTGCATCCGCTATCTCTAGGGCCACTTCCTTCAGTACCCTAGGATGCATGTTATCAGGCCCTGGGGATTTGTCCGCCTTCAATCCCTTTAGCTTCCTTAACACCATATCCTTAGAGATATTGATTTGCGTCAGTTCCTCCTTTGCCAATGTCCCTATTTTTCCCGATATCCCAGGGAGGTTTTTTGTGTCTTCCTTCGTAAAGACTGACCCAAAGTATGCATTTAGTTGGTCTGCCATTTCCTTATTTCCCGTTATATATTCCCCCGTATCTGACTGCAATGGACCAACTTTGGTTTTCACCAGTCTTTTCCTCTTGATATACTTATAAAAGCTTTTGGAGTTAGTTTTTATATTTTCCGCCAGCTTGCTTTCGTAAGCTATTTTGCCCCTCTTGATTAAGCCCTTTGTCCTCCTTTGCTCTATCTTGAACTGTTCCCAATCTTCCGCTCTGGCGCTTTTTTTGGCTATTTTATACGCCCTATCTTTGGATTTTATGCTGTCTCTAATTTCCCCTGTTATCCACGGTTGAGTCACCTTTTTAGATTTCCTTTTATGCCAGATTGGTATAAACAATTTTTGCAATTTTGTCATTCTATCTTTAAATGCTTGCCATTGTTTATCTACCTCCAGTCCTCCCAGGAACGTTGTCCAATCAGACCTACTCAGTTCCCGTCTAATGGCATCATAATTCCCCTTGTTTAAATTCAGGACCTTAGTCTCTGAGTCAATTTCTTCGCTCTCCATTTCGAGTGAGAAATCGATCATGTTATGATCGCTCTGACCCAAGGGTCCCCGTACAACAAGATTACTAATTAGTCCCTTCTCATTGCACAGTACCCAGTCCAATATAGCCTGTTCCCGAGTTGGTTCCTCGACATATTGATCCAGATAACCATCCCTTAAACACTCAAGGAATTCCTCCTCCTCATTATTTTTACTGATTAGGCTAGTCTGTGGATGGATCTGTCTGGGTCTGTGAATGGAGCTGTCTGGGTCGGTGAAATGAACATTCGGCGTCTGTGAATGGAGCTGTCTGGGTCTGTGAATGGAACTGTCTCTGTCTGTGGAAGGAGCTGTCTGGGTCAGTGAATGGAGCTGTCTGGGTCGGTGAAATGAGCTGTCTGGATCTGTGAAATGATCTGTCTGGTTCTGTGAAATGAACATTCTGAGTGTGTGACTGGAGCTTTCTGAGTCTGTGAATGGAGCTGTCTGGGTCTGTGAATTGAGCTGTCTGAGTCTGTGAATGGAGCTGTCTGTGTCGGTGAAATTAGTTGTCTGAGTTTTTGAATGGAGCTGTCTGGATCTGTGAAATGTGCTGTCTGGGTCTGTGAAATGAGCTGTCTGGGTCTCTGAATGGAGCTGTCTGAGTCTGTGAATGGTGCTGTCTGGATCTGTGAAATGAACATTCTGAGACTGTGAATGAAGCTGCCTGGGTCTGTGAATTGAGCTGTCTGAGTCTGTGAATGGAGCTGTCTGGGTCTGTGAATGGAGCTGCATGTGTCTGTGAATGGAGATGCCTGTGTCTGTGAATGGAGCTGTCTGGGTCGGTGAATGGAGCTGTCAGGGTTTGTGAATGGATCTTTCTGTGTCTGTGAATGAAGCTGCCTGAGTCTGTGAATGGAGCTGTCTGGGTGTGTGAATGGAGCTGACTATGTCTGTGAATGGAGCTGCGAGAGTCTGTAAATGGAGCTGTCTCGGTCTATCAATGGATCTGTCTGTGTCTGTGAATGGAGCTGTCTGTGTCTGTGAAATGAGCTGTCAGAGTCTGTAAATGGAGCTGTCTGGGTCTGTGAATGGAGCTGACTGGGTCTGTGAATGGAGCTGTCTGTGTCTGTGAATGGAGCTGCGAGAGTCTGTAAATGGAGCTGTCTAGGTCTGTGAATTGAGCTGCCATAATCTGTAAATGGAGCTGTCTGGGTCTGTGAATGGAGCTGTCTGGGTCTGTGAATGGAGCTGTCTGGGTTTGTGAATGGAGCTGTCTGAGTCTGTGAATGGAGCTGTCTGGGTCTGTGAATGGAGCTGTCTGTATCTGTGAATGGAGCTGTTTGAGTCTGTAAATGGAGCTGTCTGAGTCTGTGAAGTGTGCTGTCTGTTTCTGAAAATGGAGTTGTCTGGGTCTGTGAATAGAGCTGTCTGAGGTTGTGAATGGAGCTGTCTGGGTCTGTGACCTGAGCTTTCAGAGTCTTTGAAGTGAGCCGTCTGGATCTTTGAATGGAGCTGTCTGAGTGTCTGAAATGAGCTTTTTGAGTTTCTGAATGGAGATGTCTGGGTCTGTCAAATGAATTGTCTGAATCTGTTTGTGAAATGAGCTGTCTGTTTTTTTCAAATTAGATTTCCATGTCTGTGAATGTTGCTGTCTATTTCTGTGAATGGGTCTGTCTGTGTCTGTGAATGGAGCTGTCTGGATCTCTGAATGGAGCTGTCTGGATCTGTGAAATGAACTTTCAGAGTCTGTGAATGGAGCTGTCTTGGTCTGAATGGAACTGTCTGTGTCTGTGAATGGTGCTATCTAGGTTTCTGAAATGAACTTTCTGAGTCTGTGAATGGAGCTGTCTGGGTCTGTGAATGAAACTGTCTGTGTCTGTGGAAGGTGCTGTCTTGGTCAGTGAATGGAGCTGTCTGGGTCGGTGAAATGATCTGTCTGGTTCTGTGAAATGAACATTCTGAGTCTGTGAATGGAGCTGTCTGAGTCTGTGAATGGAGCTGTCTGGGTCTGTGAATTGAGCTGTCTGAGTCTGTGAATGGAGCTGTCTGGGTCGGTGAAATGAGCTGTCTGAGTTTTTGAATGAAGCTTTCTGGATCTGTGAAATGTGCTGTCTGGGTCTGTGAAATGAGCTGTCTAAATCTGTGAATGGAGATGCGAGAGTTTGTAAATGGAGCTGTCTGGGTCTCTGAATGGATCTGTCTGTGTCAGTAAATGGAGCTGTCTAGGTCTGTGAATTGAGCTGCCAGAGTCTGTAAATGGAGCTGTCTGGGTCTGTGAATGGAGCTGTCTGTAACTGTGAATGGATCATTCTGGGTCTGTGAATGGAGCTGTCTGAGTCTGTGAATGGAGCTGTTTGGATCTGTGAATGGAGCTGTCTGAGTCTGTGAATGGAGCTGTCTGTGTCTGTGAATGAGCTGTCTGGGTCTGTGAATGGAGCTGTCTGGGTCTGTGAATGGAGCTGTCTGGGTCTGTGAATGGAGCTGTCCGAGTCTGTAAATGGAGCTGTCTGGGTCTGTGAATGGAACTGTCTATGTCGTGAATGAGCTGTCTGGGTCTGAAAATGGGGTTGTCTGGGTCTGTGAATAGAGCTGTCTGAGGTTGTGAATGGAGCTGTCTGGGTCTGTGACCTGAGCTTTCCGAGTCTCTGAAGTGAGCCGGCTGGATCTTTGAATGGAGCTTTATGAGTGAAATGAGCTTTTTGAGTTTCTGAATGGAGCTGTCTGGGTCTGTCAAATGAACTGTCTGAATCTGTTTGTGAAATGAGCTGTCTGTTTTTTTTCCATGTCTGTGAATGTTGCTGTCTGTTTCTGTGAATGGCGCTGTCTGAGGCTGTGAATGGATTTGTCTTGATCTGTGAATGGAGCTGTCTGGATCTGTGAAATGAACTTTCGGAGTCTGTGAATGGTGCTGTCTGGGTCTCTGAATGGAACTGTCTGTGTCTGTGAATGGAGCTGTCTGAGTCTGTGAATGGATCTGTCTGGGTCTGTGAATGGAGCTGTCTGGATTTGTGAATGGAGCTGTCTGGATCTGTGAAATGAACTTTCGGAGTCTGTGATTGGAGCTGTCTGGGACTCTGAATGGAACTGTCTGTGTCTGTGAATGGTGCTCTCTCGGTTTCTGAAATGAACTTTCTGAGTCTGTGAATGGAGCTATGTGGATCTGTGAAATTAGCTTTCTGAGTCTGTGAATGGAGCTGTCTGGGTCGGTGAAATGAGCTGTCTGAATCTGTGAATGAATCTAACAACAGAAAACGCTGGAAAACTCTGCAGGCCAGGCACCATCCGTGGAGAGAGAAATAGAGTTAACGTTTCAGGTCGAAGACCTATCGTCAATGGAGCTGTCTGGGTCTGTGAATGGAGCTGTCTTGGTCGATGAAATGAGCTGTCTGTGCCTTTGAATGGAGCTGTCTGCGTCTGTAATTGTAGCTGTCTGGGTCTGTGAATGAAGCTGTCTGAGTCTGTGAATGGAGCTGTCTGTGTCTGTGAATGGAACTGTCTGGGTCTTTGATTGGAGCTGTCTGGGTCTGCGAATGAAGCTGTCTGGGTCTGTGAATGGAGCTGTCTGGGTCTGTGAATGGAACTGTCTGGGTCTGTGAATGGAGCTGTCTGGGTCTGTGAATGGAGCTGTCTGGATCTGTGAATGGAGCAGTCTAGGTCTGTGAAATGATCTGTCTGTGTCTGTGAATAGAACTGTCTGGGTCTTTTAATGAAGCTGTCTGAGTCTGTGAATTGAACTGCCTGGGTCTGTGAATGGAGCTGTCTGGGTCTGTGAATGGAACAGTCTTGGTCGGTGAATGGAGCTGTCTGGGTCTGTGAAAGGAACAGTCTGTGTCTGTGAATGTAGCTGTCTGAGTCTGTGAATGGATCTGTCTGTGTCTTTAAATGGAGCTGTCTGAGTCTGTGAATGGAGCTGTCCAGGTCTGTGAATGTAGCTGTCTGGGTCTGTAAATGGAGCTGTCTGAGTCTGTGAATGGATCTGTCTGGATCCGTGAATGGAGTTTTCTGAGTCTGTGAATGGAGCTGTCTGAATCTTTGAAATGAGTTGTCTGGGTCTGTCAATCGAGATGTCTGAGATTGTGAATTGAGCTGTCTGAGTCTGTGATTGGAGCTGTTTGGGTCTGTGAAATGAGGTGCGTTGGTTTATGCAATCAGCTTTCCATGTCTGTGAATGTTGCTGTCTTGGTTTGTGAATGGAGCTGTCTGGGTCTGTGAATGGAGCTGTCTGGGTCTGTGAATGGAGCTGTCTGGGTCTTTGAATGGAGCTGTCTGAGTCTGTAAATGGAGCTGTCTGGGTCTGTGAATGAAGCTGTCTGAGTCTGTGAATGGTGCTGTCTGTGTCTGTGAACGGAGTTGTCTGGGTCTGTGAATGGAGCTGTCTGAGTCTGTAAATGGAGCTTTCTGGGTCTGTGAATGAAGCTGTCTGAGTCTGTGAATGGAGCTGTCTGTGTCTGTGAATGGAACTGTCTGGGTCTTTGAATGGAGCTGCCTGGGTTTGTGAATGGAGTTGTCTGGGTCTGTGATTGGAGCTGTCTGAGTCTGTAAATGGAGCTGTCTGGGTCGGTGAATGGAGCTGTCTGTGTCTGTGAAAGGAGATGTCTGGGACTGTGAATGGAGCTGTCTGTAACTGTGAATGGAGCTGTCTGTGTCTGTGAATTGAGCTGTCAGAGACTGTAAATGGAGCTGTCTGGGTCTGTGAATGGAGATGTCTGTGTCTGTGAATGGAGCTGCCAGAGTCTGTAAATGGAGCTGTCTAGGTCTGTGAATTGAGCTGTCTGAGTCTGTGAAGGGAAATGTCTGTGTCTGTGAAATGAACTTTCTGAATTTGTGAAATGAGCTGTCTTGGTTTTTGAAATCAGCTTTCCATGTCTGTGAATGTTGCTGTCTGTTTCTGTGAATGGAGCTGTCTGGGTCTGTGACTGGAGCTGTCTGGGTCTGTGAATGGAGCAGTCTGGATCTGTGAATGGTGCTGTCTAGGTCTGTGAAGTGAGCTGTCTAGGTCTGTGAATGGAGCTGTCTGGGACAGTGAAATTAGCTTTCTGAGTCTATGAAACGATCTGTCTTGGTCTGTGAAAGGTGCTGACTGGGTCTGTGAAATGATCTGTATGGGTCTGTGAAGGGAGCTATCTGGGTCTGTGAATGGAGCTGTCTGTGTTTGTGAATGGAGCAGTCTGGGTCTGTGTATGGAGTTGTCTGTGTCTGTGAATGGAGTTGTCTGGGTCTGTGAATGGAGCTGCCTGGGCCTGTGAATGTCACTGTCTGTGACTGTGAATGGAGCTTTCTGAATCTGTGATGTGAATTGTCTGGGTCTGTGAATAGAGCTGTCTGGATCTGTGAATGGAGATGTCTGGGTCTGTGAAATGAACTTTCTGGGTTTGTGAAATGAGCATTCTGAGTCTGTGAATGGAGCTGTCTGGGTCTGTGAATGCAGCTGTCTGGATCTGTGAATGGAGATGTCTGGGTCTGTGAATGGAGCTATCTGGGTCTGTGTATTTATCTGACTGAGTCTCTGAAATGAGTTGTCTGTGTCTGTGAAGGGAAATGTCTGGGTCTGTGAAGTGAACTTTCTGTGTTTGTGAAATGAGCTGTCTGGGTTTTTGAAATCAGCTTTCCATGTCTGTGAATGTTGCTGTCTGTTTCTGTGATTGGAGCTGTCTGTGTCTGTGGATGGATCTGTCTGGGTCTCTGAATGGAGCTGTCTAGTTCTCTGAAATTAACCTACTGTGTTTGTGAAATGAGTTGTCTGTTTTTTTGAAATGAGCATTTTGGGAAGATTAAAAAGGCAAGGGAATACACAATGAATGGTAGGACCCTAGGAAGGAGGGAGGTTCAGAGGGACATTGGTGTGCATGTACATAGATCCCTGAAGGCAGCAGGAGAGGTAGAAAAGGTGGTTAAAAAGGCATATGGGATACTTGCCTTCATTCGCAGAGGCATAGAATATAAGCGCAGGGAATTTACGACGGAGCTGTAAAAAACGCTAGTTAGGCCACAGCTGGAATACTGAGTGCAGTTCTGGTCGCCTTACTATAGGAAGGATGTGATTGCATTTGAAAGGGTGCAGAGGAGATTCACCAGGATGTTACCTGGGCTGGAGCGCTTCAGTTATGAAGAGAAACTGGACAGGCTGGGGTTGTTTTCCTTAGAGCAGAGAAGGCTGAGGGGGGAACCTGATTGAGGTGTACAAAATTATGAGGGACATTGATACGGTAGATAGAAAAGAACTTTTCCCCTTAGTAGAGGGGTCAATAACCAGGGGGCATAGTTTCAATGTAAGGGGCAGAAGGTTTAGAGGGGATTTGAGGAAAAACTTTTTCACCCAGAGGGTGGTTGGAATCTGGAACTCACTGCCTGAAAGGGTGGTAGAGGCAGGGACCCTCACAACATTCAAGAAGCATTTAGATGAGCACTTGAAATGCCATAGCATACAAGGCTACGGACCAAGTGCTGGAAAATGGGATTAGAATAGATGGGGCTTCATGGCCGGCGCGGACACGAAGGTCCAAAGGGCCTCTTTCTGTGCTGTATAAATCTATGACTCTGTGACTATGACTATGACCTTCTCCCCAGGAATATTTGGTACACAATCCTTCCCTTTTTTGAGCATGTCTCCATTATCATCACGACAACATATGGCCATGTGGCCTGCAGCTCACCAACCTTATTAACCACACTTCATGCATTTACCCACATGCACTGTAAACCTGTCTTGTATTCACTTAGTCTGACCCCACATAGGACCTTATTATTTATTACTCTTGTGCTATCCGTCTCTCCCAATTCTTTGTGCACCTTGATTCTCCTTTCTAATGCTACAGCCTGGTGCCCTCCCACTGCCAAATTAGTTTAAAACCTCCCCAACACTCCGAGCAACCCACCCCCTCCCCGTCGAGCACATTGGTTTCGGCCCTGTTGAGGTGCAAACTTACCAGCCTGTACAGGCCCCACCTACCCGAGAACCGGTCCCAATGTCCCAGGAATCTAAAGCACTCCCTAATGCACCATCTCTCCAGCCACTCATTCATCTGCTCTATCCTTTTATTTCTATACTCACCAGCACAGGCACCGGGAGTAATCCGAAGATTACTACCTTTGAGGTCCTGATTTAATCTCTTTCCTTGCTCCCTAAAATCTGCCTGCAGGTCGTCATCCCTCTTTCTACATATGTCATTGTTACCGATATGGACCACGACCTCTGGCTGTTCAACCACCCTCCACCCTCAGAATGTTCTTCAGTCCTTGACCCTGGCACCAGGGAGGAAACATACCATCCTGGAGTCACGTCTGCGGCCGCAGAAACGATTGTCTATTCCCCTAACTATTGAATCCCCGATCACTATTGCTTTCCTGATCTTTCTCCTGCCCCCCCCCCCACCCCCCACTGTAGAGCTGATCCACCCGTGGTGCTCTGGACTTGTCTTTGGCTGTACTCGCCAGAGGAACCAACTCCCTCTCCAGTATGTACCACTGAATACCGGTTAGAGAGTGAGATGCACTCAGGAGACTCCTGCACTACCTGCCTGGTCCACCTTGTCTGTCTGGCGGTCACCCATTCCCTCTCTGTCTGCACACTCTTAGGTTGCGGGGTGACCATCTCCTGAAACGTGCGATCCACGTAGCTCTCAGCCTCACGGATCCACCGCAGTGACGCCAGTTGCTGTTCAAGCTCCGATAACTGGAGTTCGAGCTCCTCCAGCTGACGACACTTCCTGCACATGTGATTGTCCAGGACACGGGAAGTGTACTGGAGTTCCCACATGGGACAAGATGTGTATTCCAAGGGAATGAGGTGCCCTGCCATGCCTTCATTTAATAGACCATTACTAACTTAACAGAAATAAACACAAGACTTAAATTTATATTTAGAATTCGAATTGTTAAACTGTTCAAATAATCTGTACAATGAGTTGTTGTTAGCCTGGTAACGACCTCATGGTGTCTGGCAAGTGATATCCCATGCACTGTGACTTTGTGGGAACAGGGGATTACAGGACTTTGGACCAGAAAGGTGGTGGGCGGGTCTCTCTACTAGTTAGAGGAACTGTATTAGTTTGAGGAGCTGTATTAGTTTGAGGTACTGTATTAGCTTGAGGGGCTGTATTAGTTTGAGGGGGTATAATGGTTTGATATGCTGTATTAGTTTCAGGTGCTGTAATAGATTGAGGGGCTGTATTAGTTTGAGGAACTGTATTAGTTTGAGGAGCTGTATTAGTTTGAGGAACTGTATTGGATTCAGGTACTGTATTAGTGTCAGGTACTGTATTAGTTTCATGTACTGTACCAGTTTGAGGTACTGTATTAGATGAGGGGCTGCATTAGTTTCAGGATCCCTCGACGCAAATTCACCACTTTCATTGTTTAACTAAATGCCCACAGTTAAGGCGGACAGCCCCATCCCAGAGCGCAGCAGAGCAGCCCTGAGAGGACACTCTAACTTTTGGAATTTAATTACTGAATGGCCACAGCAGAGCGAAGGACTTCACCGAAACAATATGAGTTCTAGAGATGGGTCTGGTGGTGTTTGAAACAACAACCCCATTGCTGGGAGAATACAGCTGGCAATTGTCATTAGTTAATTCATGTGACCAGAATTGTCCGGTCTTTGGGGTTTTCAATTACAATCTCAGCACTAAATATATTCCATCACAACAGGGAATTAACTCGGCTGTCGTCATCTGTTTGTTCAAATGTTTTTTTAAATAATATTTTCAGCGATGTTGCAACTTCAATCTCCCCGTGGATATCCCGCAGGGTATAAATGAAAGGCTCTGGGAATGTCCCGCCTCAGAGTTTAATTCAGAGAGATTGCCTGCAGCACGAAGGGACACATCGCTTCACACAGAAAATGCATCGGCCAATTGACCATGTGGAGAAAATGTACTACATGATCATTGCCGTCATTGGTGTTCCTGGTAAGTGATTATAACCATTGAAGTTGTGTAAATCTGTGTGCGAGCTGGTGTCTGGTTTTACTCTGTGTCTGATAATGTTACATCCTGATCCAGTGGTCACCGTTATACAGACACCGGATCAGTGATAGCATTTCGTTTAGATAAATGACCTGAATTATTTCTGAGGTTTTATTCCATTGCCTCAACTGAAAGTAAAACTCTGTTTGTAACTCACGGGCTCGCTGTGTTATGTAGTTATTGAATTTCGTGGAATATTGTGTACTGTTGAATCAGACCTCAGTGTAAGGAACTCTCTGAGAGAAGGTATTGGTGGAAGGGTATCTCACTGTAGAACTACTGAGTGTGGGTCACTAACCGGAGTGGAACACCTGACCCCAGTGTCCATGTATTACTGGGAGTATCTTTCACTGTAGAACTGTACTGAGTGTGAGTCACTAACCGGAGTGGAATACCTGACCCCAGTGGCCATGTATTACTGGGAGTATCTGTCACTGTAGAATTGTCCTGAGTGTGGGTCATTAACTGGAGTGGAACACCTGACCCCAGTGGCGATGTATTACTGGGAGTATCTGTCACTGTAGAATTACTGAGTGTGGGTCACTAACTGGAGTGGAACACCTGACCCCAGTGGCCATGTATTACTGGGAGTATCTGTCACTGTAGAATTACTGAGTGTGGGTCACTAACTGGAGTGGAACACCTGACCCCAGTGGCCATGTATTACTGGCAGTATCTGTCACTGTAGAACTGTACTGAGTGTGAGTCACTAACCGGAGTGGAATACCTGACCCCAGTGGCCATGTATTACTGGGAGTATCTGTCACTGTAGAATTGTCCTGAGTGTGGGTCATTAACTGGAGTGGAACACCTGACCCCAGTGGCCATGTATTACTGGGAGTATCTGTCACTGTAGAATTACGGAGTGTGGGTCACTAACTGGAGTGGAACACCTGATCCCAGTGGTCATGTATTACTGGGAGTATCTGTCACTGTAGAATTACTGAGTGTGGGTCACTAACTGGAGTGGAACACCTGACCCCAGTGGACATGTATTACTGGGAGTATCTGTCACTGTAGAATTGCACTGAGTGTAGGTCACTAACCGGAGTGGATCACCTATAGACTCTGGAACAGCTCCCATGGATTCGAGGGTAGCTAATGTAACCCCACTATTATAAAAAGTTGGTAGAGAGAAAATGGGGAATTATAGACCGGTAAGCCTGACATCGGTCGCGGGGAAAATGCTAGAGTCCATTATAAAAGATGTAATAGCAGAGCACTTGGAAAACAGTGACAGGATCAGACAAAGTCAACATGGATTTACAAAAGTTAAATCATGCTTGACTAATCTACTGGAATTTTTTGAGGATGTAACTGGTAGAATAGATTAGGGAGAACCAGTGGATGTAGTGTATTTGGAATTTCAGAAGGCTTTCGATAAGGTCCCGCATAAGAGATTAGCGTGCAAAGTTAAAGCACACGGGATGGGGGTAAGGTACTGTCTTGGATAGAAAACTGATTGGCAGACAGGAAGCAGAGAGTTGAAATAAATGGGACTTTTTCCGAGTGGCAGGCAGTGACTAGTGGGGTACCGCCGGGATCGGTGCAAGAACCCCAGTTATTCACAATATATATTAATGATCTAGACGAGGGAACTAGATGTAATATCTCTAAGTTTGAAGATGACACACAACTGGGTGGGCGTGTGTGCTGTGAGGAGCATGCAGAGAAACTCCAGTATGATTTGGACAGGTTGGGTGATTGCGCAGATGCACGGCAGATGCAGTATAATGTGGATACATGCGAGGTTATCCACTTTGGTGGCAAAAACAGGAAGGCAGATTATTATCTTAATGGCAATAGATTGAGAAAAGGTGAAGTGCAACGAGACCTGGGTGTCCTTGTGCACGAGTCGCTGAAGGTAAGCATGCAGGTGCAGCAGGCGGTTAAGAAGGCAAATGGTATGTTGGCCTTCATAGCGAGAGGATTCGAGTAGAGGAGCAAGAATGTCTTGCTGCAGGTGTACAGGGCCTTGGTGAGACCACACATTGAATATTGTGTGCAGTTTTGGTCGCCTTATCAAAGGAAGGATGTTCTTGCCATGGAGAGAGTGCAGCGAAGATTCACCAGACTGATACCTGGGATGGCAGGAATGACGTATGAAGAGAGATTGGGTCGATTGAGCTTGTATTCGCTAGAATTTAGAAGAATGAGAGGGGATCTCATTGAAACTTATAACATTCTAACAGGACTAGACAGACTAGATGCAGGAAGGATGTTCCCGATGGTGGGGGAGTCCAGAACCAGGGGTCACAATCTAAGGATAAGGGGTAAGCCATTTAGGTTTGAGATGAGGAGGAATTTCTTCACCCAGAGAGTGGTGAACCTGTGGAATTCTCTACCACAGAAGACAGTTGAGTCCAATTCATTAAATATATTCAAGAAGGAGTTAGTTATATTTCTTAAGGCTATGGTGATCAAGGGATATGGGGAGAAAGCAGGGACAGGGTACTGAATTTGGATGATCAGCCATGATCGCATTGAATGGCGGAGCAGGCTCGAGGGGCCGAATGGCCTACTCCTGCTCCTATTTTCTATGTTTCTATCCCAGTGGCAGGAAACGGCTATTGAGGTCGATGATCATCCATGATTTTATTGAATGGCGGAGCTGGTTCGAGTGGCCGAATGGGCTACTCCTGCTCCTATTTCTTATTTTCTTATGTTCATATATAAGTTGAAATGCATTGATAATGCTTTGTTTCCTACTGAACTGCACCAACAGAAACAGATGTTAACGAATTACTGACAGGTAAACAGCAGGACAGCAGTGTTACAGTATTCAAATCCTCTCTATATTGACTTATTCTTACTCTAAGTAGAGTTATTGTAAATACTTTAATTGTTTTGGTGCTGATTAATCACCTTCCCCCAACACCGCCCTGAGAATCTGTGGTTCATGAGCACTGAATTTCATTATGTTACATAGAAGCATCGAAGATAGGAGCAGGAGTAGGCCATTCAGCCCCTCGAGCCTGCGCTGCCATTTAATGAGATCATGGCTGATCATCCAAATTTAGTACCCTGACCCTGCTTTCTCCCCATATCCCTTGATCCCTTTAGCCTTAAGAAATATATTTATCTCCTTCTTGAATATATTTGAAGAATTGGCCTCAATTGCCTTCTGTGGTAGAGAATTCCACAGGTTCACCACTCTCTAGGTGAAGAAATTCCTCCTCATCTCAGTTCTAAATGGCTTACCCCTGATCCTTATACTGTGACCCCTGGTTCTGGACTCCACCGCCATCGGGAACATCCTTCCTGCATCTAGACTGTCTAGCCCTGTTAGAATTTTATAAGTTTCAATGAGATCCCCTCTCATTCTTCGAAACTCTAGCGAATATAAGCCTAATCGACCCAATTTCTCTTCATACTTCATTCCTGCCATCCCAGGTATCAGTCTGGTAAATCTTCGCTGCACTCCCTCCATGACAAGAACATCCTTCCTCAGATAAGGCGACCAAAACTGCACACAATACTCAAGGTGTGACTCACCAACTTGTACAACTGCAGCAAGACATCCTGTACTCGAATGCTCTCGCTATGAAGGCCAACATACCATTAGCCTTCTTATCCGCCTGCTGCACTTGCATGCTTACCTTCAACGACTGGTGCACAAGGACTCCCAGATAACGTTGCAATTCCCCTTTTCCCAATTTATTGCCGTTCAGATAATAATCTGCCTTCCTGTTTTTGCAACCAAAGTGGATAACCTCGCATTTATCCACGTTATACTGCATCTGCCATGCATCTGCCTAATGACACAAACTGTCCAAATCATACTGGAGTTTCTCTGCATGCTCCTCACAGCACACACCCCCACCCAGCTTTGTGTCGTCTGCAAACTTAGAGATAATACATCTTGTTCCCTCGTCTAGATCATTAATATATATTGTGAATAGCTGGGGTCCTAGCACCGATCCCTGTGCTACCGCACTAGTCTCTGCCTGCCACTCGGCAAAAGACCCATTTATTCCAACTCTTTGCTTCCTGTCTGTCAACCAGTTCTCTATTCAACACAGTACCTTACCCCCAATCCCATGTGCTTTAACTTTGCACGCTAATCTCTTATGCGGGACCTTATCGAAAGCCTTCTGAAAGTCCAAATACACCACATCCACTATTTATCCCTTATCTATTCTACCAGTTACATCCTCAAAAATTTCCAGTAGATTAGTCAGCCATGATTTTCCTTTTGTAAATCCATGTTGACTTTGTCCGATCTTCTCACTGTTTTCCAAGTGCTCTGCTATTATATCTTTTATAATGGACTCTAGCATTTTGCCCACTACCGATGTCAGTCTTACCGGTCTATAGTTCCCCGTTTTTACTCTACCACCTTTTTTAAATAGTGGGGTTACGTTAGCTACGCTCCAATCCATGGGAACTGTTGCAGAATCTATAGAATTTTGAAAGATGACCAGCAATGCATCTACTGAGTGCAAGTCTGCAGACAGTGCTGAGTTTGGGTAAGTGTGAGTAGTTCTTTAATTGTTAGTTTTCTTTAAATCATTCTTGATAAGAGTACTTAATCAGTTTAAGTGAAGGGGAAAAGTTAACTATTTGGGATTCTGTTGGATTAAGAAGTGTAAAACAAGGTTACACTGCAGTAGGAGTAAATTGGCACAGCAGGCAGTGGAAACCAGTTTTCTAATCAATTAGCAGGGGTGACTCATTTGGCTGTAAACAAACAAACAGTAGAAAAAGACCAGTGCTCGTGAGAGCAAGCACTGAGTGCAAGTCAGCAGAGAGTGCTGAGTTTGGGTAAGTGTGAGTTCGGGTGAGTGGGGTGAAGGGTGCTCTTTTCAAACTTTGACTCTGGATTGTAGGTAATAAGGCCTTCCTGGTGCAGAGTGACTGTTGGTAAACCATTTAACTGGTGTAATTTAGAGGGATTGATTTAATTTAAATCCAATTAATCAGAGGGGATACTAGCAGTTATAATAGGGCAGAGAGTGTCCATAACTAACAATAAAAAAAATAATTAATTACATAGAATGGAGCAGGTGATGTGTTACTGTTGCAAGATGTGGGAGCCGGTGGACCCCATTGAGGCTCACAGTGATTACATCTGTGACAAGTGTCTGCTGCTACAGGAACTCCAGTTCCGTGTTGATGAGCTGGAGTCTGAGCTTCAGACACAGCGACACATTAGGGAGGGGAAGAAGTACCTGGACATTGTGTTTCAGAAGGTGGTCACACCTATGAAGTTAATTAATTCAGATGTCGCCCATGGTCAGGGACAGGACGGTGTGACTACGAGTGAGGCAGGTACGGGGATCCAGGAGGTCGTGTTGGAGGAGCCGCAGCCCTTGCTCTTGTCCAACAGGTTCGAGGTTCTTACTCCCTGTGGGGACGGGAGCAGGGACTGTAGGAAGGATGAACTACCTGGCCACAGCACCGTGGAACGGGGGGCCATTCAAGAGGGGGGAGTAAATTGAAATGTTGTAGTTGTAGGAGATAGTATTATTAGGGGGATAGATAGAGTTCTCTGCAGCCGAGAGCGAGAGTCCCGTAGGCTGTGTTGCCTGCCCGGTGCCAGGGTTAAGGACATCTCCTCTGGGCTGGAAAGAAACTTGCAGTGGGAGGGGGTGGATCCAGTTTTCGTGGTCCATGTTGGTACAAACATCATAGATGGGACAAGGAAGCCGGTTCTTGTAAAGGAGTATGAGCAGCTAGGGGTCAAATTAAAAGACAGAACCTCAAGGGTAATAATCTCTGGATTATTACCTGAGCCACGAGCGAATTTGGCTAGGATAAATAAAATTCGAGATTTAAATGAGTGGCTCAAAGACTGGTGTGGGAGAAATGGGTTTTCCTTCCTGGGACACTGGCACCAGTACTGGGGCAGGAGGGAGCTGTTCCGTTGGGACGGGCTTCACTTGGCCAGTGCTGGGACTAGAGTCCTGGCGGATCATAGAACTAGGGCTTTAGAGAGGGCTTTAAACTAACTAGTGGGGGGGAGGTTCCTAGAGAGCAAATAATAAAAATGACAACAGAGAAGGTCATAGACTTAGGTAGCAGTGGGGAAATTAAAAACTAGAGTGTGTCAGGAAGGGGCAGAAGTTATGGAGTAAAAGGTAAAGTAATAAAAAGGGCAACAGCAGGAACTAAGTGTCACAAAAAAGATATTTGAAAGTTCTCTATCTGAATGCACGTAGCATTCGTAACAAAATAGAAAAGTTAATGGCGCAAACCACTACATATGGGTATGATCTTGTGGCCATTACAGAAACATGGCTGCAGGGTGACAATGCCTGGGAATTAAACATACCAGGTTATTTAACGATCAGGAAGGACAGGCAGGAAGGAAGGGGAGGTGGGGTGGCTATGTTAATAAAGGAAGGAATCACTGTAATACAGAGAAATGATATTGGGTCAAAAGATCAGGATAATGAAACAGTTTGGGGATAAGGAATAATAAGGGGAAAAAAACACTAGTGGGCATAGTCTATAGGCCTCTGAATAGTTGCAACTCTGTTGGACGGAGTATCAATCAGGAAATAGTTGAGGCTGGTAATAAGGGAACATCTATAATTATGGGGGATTTTAACTATCATATTAATTGGACAAATCAAATTGGGCAGGGCTGCCTTGAGGATGAGTTCATTGAATGTATTAGGGATGGGTTTCTTGAGCAGTATGTAACTGAACCGACCAGGTGGCAAGCAACCTTAGATCTGGAATAACAACAGAAAACGCTGGAAAAACTCAGCAGGCCAGGCAACATCCGTGGAGAGAGAAAGAGAGTTAACGTTTCAGGTCGAAACCCTTTGTAGGAACTTAGATCTGGTCCTGAGTAACGAGACAGGATTAATTAAAAATCTCGGAGTAAAGGATCCCCTTAGAATGAGTGACCATAACATTGTTGAATTCCATATTCAATTAGAGGGTGAGAAGTTCGGATCTCAAACAAGCGTGCTAAGCTTGAATAAAGGAGACTATGAAGGTATGCGTGCGGAATTGAGTAGAGTGGATTGGGAAAATAGATTAAAGGGTAAGACGATACAGCATCAGTGGTGTACATTTAAGGAGTTATTTTACAACTTCCAAAAAATATATATTTCACCGAGAAAAAAAGGGTGTAAAAGAAAAGACAGTCATCCGTGGCTAAGTAAAGAAATTAAGGATAGTATTCGACTAAAAACAAGGGCTTATAAGGTAGCCAAATCTAGTGGGAGGATAGAGGATTGGGAAAACTTTAAAAGACAGCAAAAAATAACAAAAAGATTGATTAAGAAAGGGAAGATAGATTATGAAAGTAAATTAGCAAAACATATATAAACAGATAGTAAGAGTTTTTATAGTTATATAAAAAGAAAAAGGGTGGCTAAAGTAAATGTTGGTCTCTTAGAGGATGAGACCGGGAAATTAATGGTGGGAAATATGGAGATGGCAAATACACTGAATGAATATTTTGTATCAGTCTTTACAGTAGAGGACACTAAGAATATCCCATCACTGGACAAACAGGGGGCTATAGGGGGGGAAGAGCTAAAAACGAGCAAAATCACTAAGGAAGTGGTACTCGGTAAAATAATGGGACTCAAGGCGGATAAATCACCTGGACCTGATGGCTTACATCCTAGGGTCTTGAGGGAAGTGGCGGTAGGGATTGTGGATGCATTGGTAATAATTTTCCAAAACTCCCTGGACTCAGCAAAGATCCCGGCAGACTGGAAAACTGCTAATGTAACACACTTATTTAAAAAGGGCAGTAGACAGAAGGCTGGAAACAATAGACTAACATCTGTGGTAGGTAAAATTTTGGAGTCCATCATTAAGCAGACAGTAACTGGACATTTGGATAATCATAATTTAATAGGACAAAGTCAGCATGGTTTTATGAAGGGGAAGTCATGTTTGACAAATTTGCTGGAGTTATTCGAGGAAGTAGCACACAGGGTGGATAAAGGGGAACCAGTGGATGTGGTGTATTTAGACTTCCAAAAGGCATTTGACAAGGTGCCACACAAAAGATTATTGCTTAAGATAAAAAATTACTGGATTGGGGGTAATATTTTGGCATGGATAGAGGATTGGCTATCTAACAGAAGGCAGAGAGTTGGGATAAATGATTCATTCTCGGACTGGCAACCAGTAGCCAGTGGTGTTCCACACGGGTCGGTGCTGGGTCCCCAATTCTTTACAATCTATATTAACGATATCGAGGAGGGGCCCGAGTGTAACATATCAAAGTTTGCAGATGACACTAAGATGGGAGGGAAAGTAGTGAGTGAGGAGGACATAAACAATCTGCAAGGGGACATAGACAGGCTAAGTAAGTGGGCAGAGATTTGGCAGATGGAATACAATACTGGAAACTGTGAGGTTATGCACTTTGGCAGGAAAAATAGTAGAGCAAGTTATTATCAAATGGCAAGAAACTGGAAAGTACTGAAGTACAAAGGGATCTGGGGGTCCTGGTGCACGAAACTCAAAAGGTTAGTATGCAGGTGCAGCAAGTGATTAAGAAGGCCAATGGAATGTTGACTTTCATTGCTAAGGGGATAGAATATAAAAATAGGGAGGTATTGCTTCAGTTGTACAAGGTATTGGTGAGACCGCACCTGGAATACTGCATACAGTTTTGGTGTCCATACTTAAGAAAAGACATACTTGCTCTCGAGTCAGTACAAAGAAGGTTCACTCGGTTAATCCCGGGGATGAGGGGATGGACATATGAGGAGAGGTTGGGTAGATTGGGACTCTACTCATTGGAGTTCAGAAGAATGAGAGGCGATCTTATTGAAACATATAAGATTGTGAAGGGGTTGGATCGGGTCGATGCGGGGAGGATGTTCCCGATGATGGGTGAAACTAGAACTAGGTGGCATAGTCTTAGAATAAGGGGCTGCTCTTTCAAAATTGAGATGAGAAGGAACTACTTCACTCAGAGGGTGGTAGGTCCATGGAATATGCTGCCCCCAAAAGCTGTAGAAGCTACATCATTACATAAATTTAAAACAGAAATAGACAGTTTCCTAGAAGTAAAGGGAATTAAGGGTTACGGGGAGCGGGCAGGAATTTCGACATGAGTCTAGGTTCGGATCGGTCAAGGCCCTGTGGGTAGCGTAGCGGGCCCAGGGGCCGTGTAGCCTGATCGTGCTCCTATTTCGTGTGTCCAATTCTGTTAAGTTCAGGAGATGGTTCTGTGATAGTAGATTTGTAAGGGGGCGTTTCTCAGACGGGGCTGGTGCGAGGTTAGGCCTTCGTTGCCTAATACTATTGCTTGCTCTGGTCTCCGGCCAGCCTTTTTGCAATAAGCAACTGTGAGTGGTTCGACCCACTCGCCCTTACGTTTCTAACACTGGACTTAGGGGCAAGGAGCAGTAATGCAGAGAAAATTCAAATAGACCTGGTTGAATAGTACGAAATGGAAATCTTTATTGCATGGCGTCTAAAATCATGAAGTACATGTCATGGGCGCAAATCAACGAGAGTACAAGTATACATACATTCATAAAGCTTGGTCTATGGAAATGAAGAACACACGGCACATCGTAAAAAGGGTAACACATTATACCTTAACCTTATTAAAAACCACCCTCCCTTAACAATACCTACACTATGTCTAGAGTAGTAGGTACGGAAAACATGCTCACCACTTGTGTTACTTCGGAGATTTTTAAAGTGAGGCACTCAGCTCGTTTCGCTGCAGCGCCTGACTGTCACGTGTTTGGAAGGGTCTCTGCACCCCACTTGTTTACTTTCGCTGCTGCGAAAAGCAGGCCAGACTCTCTGTTGTCATGAAGAACTCGGCAGAACTCAGAACGTTTGTAAAATTCAAAGAAGAGTCTTCCTGTGCTCGATACAGGTTGTAGTCAGTAGAACTCAAAGAAGAGTTCTTTATTTATATTTTAGGGCGCGGTCGGGGTTTACTGACCGTGGCGGCACGTGTTTCTTCTCGTCTTCTTCTCGTCTTGTCTCTTCGGGCCTCCGGGTCCAGACACCGTTTACCGACACTCGGGATGGTGTACCCTGTTACTTGCACTTGTCGGGGCGGCTCGGTCCGATTGAGCTCCACCCAACATTCGAATAACCGACCAGTACGGCTAAGAGTCAAGGGTCAACAAAGTCCAGAGAAACACAAAGTCCAGCCCTAAGGAAGAGCTTCAGCAAGGGTCCGCCGAGAGATAAGATCCAGCCGGGAGAATAAGAGTTCAGCAGTCAGCAGCGAGATAAGAGACCGATGGACATTTGTTCTCTATAGTTATAGTGATGTGTCCCCTTATCTCCCGCTCAAATCTTAATGTTTGTCCTTTGTGTAATATTGGCGCACAAAACTCCCAGCATGGGGCCATTCTTTTCTTTAACGGGTTTCGGTAGCACCTGAAACTGGCCAACTATCCGTTAATGTCTTCCCCATTGTTGAACCAGCCAGGATGTGTATGAATCGTCTCCCTGACAGGTTTTGGGGCCTCCCCGAATACTGACTTAATCACCCGTCAATGTCTCTCTCATTGTAGAGCCGTGGGGGTATTTGTGTATTGATGTGTCTGGATGGGCCTTCAATTGCCCAGTACAATGGTCCTTACTGTGCATAGGGAAACGATTCCAGCACTTATATCTTTGCTATTGTTCCAAATGCAAACGGGTTGCATCCTGTCTTTATCAGTGTTTACCGAGTATGATCCAATCTTATACTGAATGTTTATTCAACGCCATCTTGTCTGCCCACTGTATTTCTGGAAGCTTCTGCCACGATTGGCAGCGGCCATTTTACAGGCTTCTGTGTCCTTTATTATCAGGACAGCATTTCGTTTAATAAAACTGATCAAACAAATCTGCTTCTCTCTTGTTATTTTGAATCGCGACAATTCCAAAACTTTACAGATTGGCGGTTAGGATCAGATCAGCCATGATCTTATTGAATGGCGGACCAGGCTCGAGGGGCCAATTGGCCTACTCCTGCTCCTATTTCTTATGTTCTTATGTTCTTACTATTTCTACGGCCACTTCCTTAAGTACCTTAGGATGTGGATTATCAGGTCTTGGGGATTTATCGGCCTTCAATCTCGTCAATATCCCTACAATTGATTTCATTCAATTCCTCCCTCTCATTAGACAGGATGAATATTGGGCTGTGGTTATTGATTATTCCACTTCTCGAACTGATTAAGGTTTGACGAACCAGTTCTTACCTCTGATTCAAGTCTCTGCACAGGTAACCTGCAACGACCTCTGGCCTTAGCTCAGTGAGGTGTGTCCCTGCGAGGAGAGACATGCATAACTGAAGAACATGTATCAGGTTTTCATAATACACATATCAGTCCCGAGGGAAGTAAATAATAGCATTAATAAATTGATAAAAATGTAATATATAGGGCAATGCCTCAATAAATAAAACACTTCAATATCCGCAATGATTAAATGAACTGATGAATGTGATTAATTTGTACACAAGTTACGGAGAACTCCTTAGAATTTACAGCACAAAACAGGCCATTCGGCCACACTAGATTATGCCAGTGTTTATGCTCCACCTGAGCCTCCTCCCACCCCTCTTCATCTCACCCGATCAGCATAACCTTCTACTGCTTTCTACCTCGTGTACTTCTCTCGCTTCCCCTTAAATGCATCTTTGCTATTCGCCTCAAGTACTCCAAGTTGTAGGGAGTTCCACATTCTAACCAATCTCTGAGTAAAGACATTTCTCCTCAATTCCGTATTGGATTTATTAGTGACTCTCTTTTATCGATAATCTCCAATTTTGCACTCACGTCACAAGTATAAACATCTACCCGATGTTACACCCTCAAAATTTAAAGGCCTCTATTAGGCCACCCCTCAGCCTTCTCTTTTGTAAAGAAAGGAGCCCCAGCCTGTTCAATCTTTCCTGATGCTTATAATGTCTCAGTTCTGGTGTCATCCCTGTAAAAATATTACACTTTCTCCAGAGCCTTAATATCCTTTATGTAATATGGAGATCAGAACTGCACACAGTGCGCTCAGTGTGGTATAACCAAGGTTCGATATAAGTTTAAGCTAACCTCTTTGATTTACGATTCTATTCTTCAAGAAATGAACCCCAGTGCTTTGTTTCCATGTTTATGGTCATGTTAACATGCATTCCTACTTTAATTAATTTGTTAATCGGTGCTCCTCTACCCCATTCCCACTCTGATTTACAAGGAGTATTTGGGAAACTTATTCTTCCTAGCAAAATGCAGCAGCTCTCACTTAGCTATATTGAAATAAATTTGCCATTTAAACGCCCTTTTTGCAAGTGTATTAATGTCTGCAGGTATTGTGTTGCATTCTTCCACTGTATTAACTGTACTTCCAATTTGGATTCATCTGCAAATTTTGAATTTGTTCTTCTGCTTCCCGATTCAAGATCGTTTATGTAACTGGTGAACAACAATGATTGCAACGCCGATCCTTGTGGAACATCACTTCTCACCATCCACCTATCTGAGTAAATAGCTTTATCCACTACTCCCTATTTTCTGTTCTTGCAGCCATTTTGCTATCCATTCTACTGCTTGTCTCCTAACTCCAGTTGCTCTGTGATTCAGTCTGCTATGTGGTACCTTATCAAATGGCTTTAAAAAATCAAATATATCTCCTGCATAACCCTTATCTAATCTTTCTGATACTTATTCAAATCATTCACTAAGGTTACTCAAGCAAGACACTCCAAAGGGGGTGCAGGAACAGATGGACCCGGGGGTACATGTACACAAATCGTTGAAGGTGGCAGGGCAAGTTGAGAAAGCAGTTAAAAATGCTTACTGGAATCTTAGCTTTATAAATAGAGGCATAGAGTGCAAAAGCAAAGAAGTTATGATAAACATTTATGAAACATTGGTTCGGCCACAACTGGAGTATTGTGTCCAATTCTGGGCACCGCACTTTAGGAAGGGGCATGAAGGCTTTAGAGTGGTTGCAGAAAATATTCACAAGAATGGTTCCAGGGATGAGGGACTTCAGTTATGTAGATATACTAGAGAAGCTGGGGTTGTTCTCAGTAGAGCAGAGAAGATTGAGAGGAGATTTGCTAGAGGTGATCAAAATCATGAGGGTTCTAGACAGAGTAGAGAGAGCAGATAGAGAGAAGATGTTCCCATTGGTAGAACGGTCAAGAACCAGAGGGCACAGGTTTTAGGTGATGTGCTGAAGATCCAAAGGTGACATGAGGAAAAAACTTTTTAAGGCAGCGTTGGGTTATGATCTGTAATGCACTGCCTGAAAGGGTGGTGCAGGCAGATTCAATCGTGGCTTTCAAAAGGGAATGGGATAAGTACCTGAAGGAAAAGAATTGCAGGGCTACGGTGAAAGGGCAGGGATTGGGATTAGCTGCAGTGCATGTGCATAGAGTGAGCACGGGCTCGACAGGCTGAATGGCCTCCTTCTCTGCTATAACCATTCTATGATTTCCTTTTGGAAAACCTGCTGACTACTCGTTATTATATTTTGTGTTTCTAGATGTTTTTCTGTTACATCTTTGAGTAAGGATTCCATTAACTTTCCTACCATCGACGTTCTGCTAACTGGTCTGTAGATCCATGGAATTGTTCTATCTTCCATTTTAAATACAGGAATAACATTTAAATGGTGAACCACAGTGATCTTCTATTCCATTCCTCGACTTCTCGATCTTCATTTCAGGGTCTAGGCCATCCACCAATATCTACTATAATACCACCAACTCCCACAGGAATCTTGAGTAGACTTCCTCCCACCCGGCTTCCTGGAAAGGCTATATTCTATTCTCAAAGTTTCTCCGCCACCGTTGCATATGTTCTGACGATGCCACCTTTCACACATGTGCTTCCGAAATGTCTTCATATTTCCTCAGCCGAGTATTCACCTCCATTGTGAATGACAGGGCCCTCGACCATGTCAATTTGCATTGCTCCCATCACCCCTTGTCCTCAGCTTCCACTGCACCAGCCTTCACATTCAACGGATCATCCTCTGCCATGTCCATCATGTCCAGCTAAGGCCAACAACAAACATATCTTCCCCTGCACTCCCATCCCCCCGGCCCTCGCAACACCCTGGTCCACTCTTCCATCACCACTAACATCTGCTCCCCTTCCCCGGCACCTTCCTATGCAAGCGCAGGAGATGGAACAGCTGCCCTTTCCCATCTTTCCATCCCACCAGCCAAGGCCCCAAACATTCCATCCACGTGAAAGACTAATTTACTTGTACTTCCACCTATTTAGTAAATCATACTCGCTGCCCACGATCCAGTCTCCTGTGCATTGGGTGGACTAAGCACAGATTGGGAGATTGATTTTCCGAACGCCTCCGTTCAGTCCACAAGTGTGATCCAGAGCTTCAGGTCACTTCCCACTTTAATTCTACATCCCACTCCCACTCTGAACTCTCTGTTCTCGGCCTCCTAATCTGTTCCCATTATAAACTCAATGAGGAGCAGCACCTTATTTTTCGATTCGGCATTTTATTATTGCCGGATTCAACACTAAGTTTAAAAACTTCAGATCATAACCTCCGCTCCCGTTTTCTCGGACGACATGTGCTGGTAATGGAGGATTGCTCCACCAGAGCCACTGGGAGTGGAGGAGGTTTGGGCTGGGGCTTGGGGTGGCGATCCCGGTACACGGTCAGCGGGCTGGCCCAAACACCTGGGGTCTACCCAACTTTCTCCACCACATGTGCTCTACTACCCTCCCCCTTGTTATTCTGCTGTAACCATTTACACCTCCTCTAGACCCATCCTCTGTTTCTTTAATTCTCCTATTCGCCTTGCACCATCATCCCTTTAGTCATTGAATCACTCCTGCCCTCCAACCAATCACAGAGATTCCTATTTTTTCTATCCTTATGCTAAAGCACTTTTCTGTGACTCTATCATTGCTTTAATACTGATAATATCTGGAATCGTCCAGTTCTGATGAAAGGTCATGGACCTGAAATTTTAACTCTGTTTCCCTCTGCACAGATGCTGCCTGACCCGCTGAGTGTTTTCAGCATTGTCTTTTTTAATAAATTAAAGCTAGTATTAAGTAAAAGGAGGAAGCTTATAAAGTTGCCGGAAAACACAGTCAGCCTGAGGATTGGGATCTTTTAGAAATCAACAAAGTGGAACCAAGAAATGGATATAGAAAGGGAAAATGGAATATGAGCACAAATTAGCGAAAAATATAAAAACGGATTGTAAAAGCTTCTATAGGTATGTGAAAAGGAAAAGACTGGCAAAGGTAAATGTAGGTCCTTTACACTCAGAGATAGCATCATTTATAATGGGGAATGAGGAAATGTCTGGGAAATTAAATAAATACTTTGTTTCTGTCTTCACGGAGGAAGACACAAAAAACCTCCCAGAAATACAAGAAAACCAAGGGTGTGGCGAGAATGAAGAACATAATGAAATTATTATTAGTAAAAACAACAGTACTAGCAAAATTAATGGGACTAAAAGTCAATAAATCCCAAGGACCGGATGACCTACATCCTAGGGTTTTGAAAGAGGTGGTCATTGGGATAGTGGACGCATTGGTTGTCATCTTCCAAAATTCTATAGATTCTGGAATGGTTCCTGCAGATTGGAGGATAGAAAATGTAACACCGCTTTTTAAGAAAGGAGGGAGAGAGAAAAGGGGAACTACAGACCTGCTAGTCTCACATCAGTCGTTGGGAAAATGCTGGAATCTATTATAAAGGATGCAATAACTGGGCACTTAGAAACTAATAGTAAGATTGGGCAGAGTCAACATGGATTTATGAAAGGGAAGGCCTGTTTGACAAACCTATTGGAGTTCTTTGAGGATGTAACTAGTGGAGTAGACAAAGGGCAACCGGTAGATGTGGTGCATTTGGATTTTCAGAAGGCCTTCGATAAGGTCCCACACAAGAGGTTGGTGAAAAAAATTAGGGCACTTGGAATTGGGGGTAATATACTTGCATGGATTGAGAATTGGTTAACAGATAGGAAACAGAGTAGTGATAAATGAGTCTTTTTCAGGATGGCAGGCTGTGACTAGTGGGGTACCGCAAGGATCGGTGCTTGGGCCCCAGCTATTCACAATCTATATCAATGATTTGGATGATGTGACTAAATGTAACATTTCCAAATTTGCTGATGACACAAAGCTAGGTGGCAGTGGCAGTTGCGAAGAGGATCTGAAGAGGCTTCAAGGGGATGTCGACAGGCTCAGTGAGTGGGCGAGAACATCGCAGATGGATTATAATGAGGATAAATGTGAAGTTATCCACTTTGGTCGAAAAAACGGAAAGGCAGAGTATTTCCTAAATGGTGAAAGATTGGGGAATGCAGATGCTCAAAGGTACCTGGGTTTTCTTGTACATGAGTCACTGAAAGTGACTGTGCAGGTGCAGCAAGCCATTAGGATGGCAAATGGTATGCTGGCCTTCATTACAAGAGGATACTTGCATACAGGAGTAAAGAAGGCTTCCTCCAATTCTATAGGGCCTTGGTGAGACCACACCTGGAGTACTGTGTACAATTGTGGTCTCCTTACATAAGGAAGGATATACTTGCCATAGAGGGAGTGCAACGAAGGTTCACGAGATTTATTCCTGGGATGACGGATCGGTCGTATGAGAAGAGATTGAGCAAACTAGGCCTGTAAACTCCTGAATTCAGAAGAATGAGAGGGGTTCTCATTGAAGCATACAAAATTATTACAGGGCTTGATAGGGTGGGTGCTGGGAGAATGTTTCCCTTGGCTGGGGAGTCCAGAACCAGGGGCCACAGCCTTTGGATAAAGGGTAGGCCATTCAGGACAAGGATAAGAAGAAATTTCTTCACACAGAGGGTGGTAAATCTTTCGAATTCTATACCCCAGAGGGCTGTGGATGCTCAGTCATTGGGTATATTCAAAACAGGTCGATAGATTTCTGACTAGTAAGGGCATCAAGGGTTATGGCGATAAGGCCGGTGAATGGAATTGAGGCAGAAGATCAGCCATGATCTCATTGAATGGCGAAGCAGTCTCGAAGGGTCAAATGGCCGACTCCTGCTCCTATTTCTTATGTTCTTATGTTCTTATCAGAATTAAAGCGGTCTCCGTATTTTGCATTTGCTCATATACTTCCGCCTGGATATTAAGAGAGGCGGGTTATGTACGATGGCCGGAGGGTATGGGGTGGATGTTGAATATCAGACAGGATACCAGGAAGTCCAGGGGTGTCTTAACTCCACAGCATACGTCCTTTCTCCTTGACTGGTTCCCCACCCCGGAAGTCAGCCTGATTGACAGTCGGGCTTCCAGTCGGACGGGGTGGGGTGTCTCTGGAGCAGGACCAGGTAGGTCGGATGGATGAAACTGGTTTGGATGGGGCGTCTGATCCCGCGATGTGTCCGATCATGGACCAGGGGATTAGACCTGTCCCGTGGGGTGTGACCAATTCCCGGGGATTTGAACGGTTCCGGGACATTGACTGGTCCCGGGGTATTGACCGGTCCCGGGGTTTGACTGGTTCCGGGTGGTTGACCGGTCCCGGGGGTTGTGACCAGTCCTGGGGATTTGACCAGTCCCGGGGGTTTGACCGGTCCCGGGGATTTGACCAGTCCCGGGGGTTTGACCAGACCCGGGGATTTGACCAGTCCCGGGGGTTTGACCAGTCCCGGGGGTTTGACCGGTCCCGGGGATTTGACCAGTCCTGGGGGTTTGACCAGACCCGGGGATTTGACCAGTCCTGGGGGTGTGACCAGTCCCGGGGGTTTGACCGGTCCCGGGGATTTGACCAGTCCCGGGGGTTTGACCGGTCCCGGGGGTTTGACCAGTCCCGGGGGTTTGACGAGCCCCGGGTTTTGACCAGTCCCGGGGTTGTGACCTGTCCCGGGGGTTTGACCTGTCCCCGGGGTTTGACCTGTCCCGGGGATTTGACCTGTCCCCGGGGTTTGACCTGTCCTGGGGATTTGATCGGTCCCGGGGGTTTGACCGGTCCCGGGGGTTTGACCAGACCCGGGGGCTTGATCAGTCCCAGGGGTTTGACCAGTCCCAGGGGTGTGACCAGTCCCGGGGGGTGTGACCAGTCCCGGGGATTTGACCAGTTCCAGGGATTTGACCAGTCCCGGGGGGTGTGATCAGTCCCGGGGGTTTGACCAGTCCCGGGGGTTTGACCAGTCCCGGGGGGTGTGATCAGTCCCGGGGGTTTGACCAGTCCCGGGGGTTTGACCAGTCCCGAGCGTGTGACCGGTCCCGGGGGTTTGACCTGTCCCGGGAGTGTGACCGGTCCCGGGGGTTTGAACTGTTCCGAGGGTTTGACCAGCTCCAGGGGGTTTGACCAGTCCCGGGGTTCTGACCCGTCCTAGGAGTGTATCCGGTCCCGGGGGGTTGACTAGTCCCAGGGGGTTTGTCCTGTCCCGGGGGATTGACCGGTCCAGGGGTTTTGACCGGACCCTGGGGGTTGACCGTTTCCGGGGCTTTGACCGGTCCTGGATGTGTGACTGCACCCGGGGGTTTTACCGTCCCGGGGGTAGACTGGTCCCGGGAGTGTGACCGGTCCCGGGGGTTTGACTGCTCCCAGGGGATTGACTGGTCCTGGGAGTGTGACCGGTCCCGGGTATTGACTGGTCCCAGTGGGTTTGACCTGTCCCGGGGGATTGACCGGTCCAGGGGCTTTGACCGGTTCCTGGGTGTTGACCGGTTCTGGGGCTTTGACCGGTCCCGGGGGTTGACAGGTCCCGGGAGTGTGACTGGTCCCGTGGGTTTAACTGCCCCCAGGGGCCTTGACCAGTCCCGGGGATTTGACCGCTCCCGGGGTTTTGACCGGTCCCAGGGGCGTGTCCAATCTCCAGTCTTGGAGATGTCCGATCCGGACATAGAAACATAGAAATATAGAAGATAGGAGCAGGAGTAGGCCATTCGGCCCCTCGAGCCTGCTCTGACATTCGATGAGATCATTGCTTATCATCCAAACTCAATACCCTGTACCTGCCTTCTCCCCATATCCCTTGATACCTTTAGCTTTAAGACATAAATCTAACTCATTCGTGAATATATGTAATGACTTCGCCTCAACTACCTTCTGTGGTAGAGAATTCCACAGGTTCACCACTCACTGGGTGAAGAAATTCTTCCTCATTTCTGTCCTAAATGGCTTACCCCTTTACCTTAGATTATGACCCCTGGTTCTGGACTTTCCGACCATCGGGAACATTCTTCCTGCATCTAGTTTGTCCAGACCTGTCAGAATGTTATATGTTTCGATGAGATCCACTATCATTCTTCTATACTCCAGCGCGTATAAGCCCAATCGTCCCAATCTCTCCTCATTTGTCATTCCTGCCATCCCAGGTATCAGCCTTGTGAATCTTCGCTGAACTCCTTCCATGGCAAGAACATCCTTCCTCAGATAAGGCAACCAAAACTGCACACAGTACTCAGGTGTTGTCTCACCAAGACCCTGTACAACTGCAGCAGGACATCCCTGTTCCTTTACTCAAACCCTTTCGCTATGAAGTCCAACATACCATTTGCCTTCTTCACCGCCTGCTGCACCTGCATGATTACCTTCAGTGACAGGTGCACAAGGACACCCAGGTCTCGTTGCACTTCCCCTTCTCCAAATCTATTGCCATTCAGATAATAGTCTGCCTTTCTGTTTTTGACACCAAAGTGGATAACCTCGCATTTATCCACGTTATATTGCATCTGCCACGCTTCTGCCCACTCACCCAACCTGTCCAAATCATCCTGGAGTTTATCGGCATCCTCCTCGCATACACACTCCCACCCAGCTTAGTGTCGTCTGCAAACTTGGAGATATTACATTTAGTTCCCTTGTCTAGATCATTAATGTATATTGTGAATAGCTGGGGTCCAAGGTCCGATCCCTGCGGCACCCCACTCGTCACTGCCTGCCACTCGGAAAAAGACCCATTAATTCCTACTCTCTGCTTTCTGTCCGCAAATCAGTTCTCTATCCAGATCAATCCCTTGCCCCCAATCCCATGTGCCTTAACTGTACACGCTAATCTCTTATGCGGGACCTTATCAAAAGCCTTTTGAAATTCCAAATACACCACATCCACTGGACCCCAGGTTTCCATCCATGGGGGGTTTCGGGCGTTGGGTAGAGTTTGGGGGATGGGGGGCGAAATCATTCCCTAGGCCCAGGAAGCCCGGCCAGCCGTAGTTAAACCTGTAAAACAAGTTAAATCAGAGGCTGCCCGCCTCATTAAAATGTTGAACTTGCCAACCCGCCTCCTGGGAGCGGTTCGCTGCCCGGCCCCCTGTCCCGTCTCCGTTAAACTCGGAAGCGGGCGGGTTGGAGGCGAGTTGTGGTCTGGAGGATATTGTTCAATTTTCACCTCTGACCCGACCCCAATCTGCCGGTTTTTGGGGTGTTAAAATCCAGCCCTGACTGTCTGGGCTCAGACACGGAGAATGTGTGATCAGTAATTTACAGTCTCTTTTCCCTTCTGTGTTTTACAGTGAATTTGCTGGCGATTGTGATCCTGTCACGGGGAAAGTGCGGGCTCTCCACCTGCACCACTCGCTACCTGGTGGGCATGGCAGCGGCGGATCTCCTGGTCATTGTCACTGAGGTCATACTGTGGCGGATCAATGGTTATTATTTCCCAGTGTGTTTCCTGGACATCATCCCTGTGTGTAATGTTTTCATTGTCCTGACGTATGCAGCCACAGACTGTTCTGTCTGGTTCACCGTCACTTTCACCTTTGATCGATTTGTGGCCATTTGTTGCCAGAAGCGGAAAACGAAATATTGCACCGGGAAAACTGCGGCTGTGGTTCTGGGAACAACCAGCATTCTGCTCTTTTTAAAAAACGTTCCCAACTACTTTGCATTTCAACCCACGGAGATAATCGACAATGTGCCGTGGTTCTGTGTCGAAATCCCAAACTATTTTACTGAGCCCGGGTGGGTGGGATTTGAATGGTTTGCTAAGTTTTTAACCCCATTGCTCCCATTCGCTTTAATTCTGTTGCTCAACACTCTGACAGTCAGACACATTTTAGTGGCCAGTCGGGTCCGTAAGGGACTGTGGGGTGAGAGCAAAGGAGAGAATGGCAGAGACCCAGAGATGGAGAGCAGAAGGAAGTCTGTGATTTTACTCTTCACCGTATCCGGCAGCTTCATACTGCTGTGGCTGGTCTATGTTATAGAGTTCTTATATTATAACATTACAGGAAGCATTTATTACACTGATTCTTTACATATCTTTCAACAAGTCGGAGTTATGCTGCTGAATTTAAGTTGCTGCACAAACACATTTATTTATGGGGTGACCCAGTCCAAGTTCAGAGAGCAGTTGAAGAGGGCGTTGAAATATCCGCTTACCTCAATTATTCAATTCATTAATAATCAGAAATAACTGAGCGCAGCCCAGAGGCGGCTCCCAGTGTTTCCAGCCCAGGAATGTGAAATTCAGCCCCAGACCGCCACCCACTGAATTACACCAGCAATCGCTGGAGATCTGAAGATACAGCCAGCGGCGGGGCGAGCACTGTGTTTAGGACTCGGCGCTGTTTCTGACTGACATTTCCCACATTGTCTTTCGGGACAGGACGACTAGTTTGCTGCTTTCACTCTGAGCTCTTCTGTAAAGTGTCCCTTCAGCGATTGAGGGCAGCAATTCATTCGCAGCTTCCAGAGTAAGAGCCTGGTCAATAGGTAGGCAGACAGAGCTGAGCTGAGCTGCAGTTCAGAGGATTATATTACCTGGGATATACAGCACACAAACAGACCATTCGGCCCAATCAGTCTGTGCTGGTGTTTATCCTCCATATCAGTCTCCTCTCATTGCATCTACCTCATCTCAGTCTCTCAGAATATCTTTATATTCCCCTTTCTTGCATTTACTGGTTTAGTTTCATTCTGAAATAATCTAAACTATTTTCCTCAAACACTTCCTGTGGTAGTAACATAGAAGATAGGAGCAGGAGTAGGCCATTCGGCCTCTCGAGCCTGCTCCGCCATTCGATGAGATCATGGCTGATCATCCAAACTCAGCACCCTGTACCTGCCTTCTCCCCATTTCCCTTGATACCTTTAGCTTTAAGAAATATATCTAACTCATTCTTGAATATATTTAATGACTTGGCCTCAACTACATTCTGTGGTAGAGAATTCCACAGGTTCACCACTCTCTGGGTGAAGAAATTCCTCCTCATTTCTGTCCTAAATGGCTTACCCGTTATCCTTAGATTATGACCCCTGGTTCTGGACTCTCCGACCATCGGGAACATTCTTCCTGCATTTAGTTTGTCCAGACCTGTCCGAATTTGATATGTTTCGATGAGATCCCCTCTCATTCTTCTATACTCCAGCGAGTATAAGCCCAATCGACCCAATCTTTCCTCATATGTCAATCCTGCCATCCCAGGTATCAGCCTTGTGAATCTTCGCTGAATCCTTCCATGGCAAGAACATCCTTCCTCAGATAAGGCGACCAAAACTGCACACTGTACTCAAGGTGTGGTCTCACCAAGGCCCTGTACAACTGCAGCAGGACATCCCTGTTCCTAAACTCAAACCCTTTCGCTATGAAGGCCAACATACCATTTGTCTTCTTCACCGCCTGCTGCACCTGCATGCTTACTTTCAGCGACTGGTGCACAAGGACACCCAGGTCTCGTTGCACTCCCGCTTCTCCAAATCTATTTCCATTCAGATAATAGTCTGCCTTTCTGTTTTTGACACCAATGTGGATAACACGCTAATATCTTATGCGGGACCTTATCAAAAGTCTTTTGAAAGTCCAAATACACCAGCTCTACTGGTTCTCCCCTATCTACTTTCCCAGTTACATCCTCAAAAAATTCCAGTAGATTAGTCAAGCACGATTTACCTTTTGTAAATCCATGTTGACTTTGTCCGATCCTGTCACTGTTTTTCAAGTGCTCAGCTATTACATCCTTTATAATGGCCTCTTTCACATCTCCGATTGTAACCGCTCCACCATTGGCGGCTGTGCTTTCAGCTGCCTGGGCCCTAAGCTCAGGAATCCCCTCCCTGAACCTCTCTGCTTCCCTAAATCTCCCTCCTCCTTTAAGATGCTGCTGAAAACTTACCTCTTTGACTAAGCTTTTAGTCATCTTCCCTAATATCTCCTCATGTGGCTCAGGGTCAGGTGTTGTTCAATAACGCTCCCGTGAATCGCTTGGGTCATTTTACTATGTTAAAGGCTTTATATAAATACAAGAAGTTGATGTTGTAAGTATTTTTTGCACTTTCTCCAGTTCTTCTTTGACCTTTTTATATTATGGAGACCATAACTATACACAGTTCTCTAAGTGTGACCTGACCCCGGTCCTATACATGTTTAATACAATTTACAAAGTATTTACAGCACAGAGACAGGCCATTCGACTCAAAATGTTCATGTTGGTGTCCATGCTCCACACGAGCCTCCACCCACCCTCCTTCATCTAACCCAGTAAAAATATCGTTCCATTCCTTTCCCCCTCATGTGCATGTCTCGCTACCCCTTAAATGTGTCTGTGCTATTCGCATCAACTACTCCTTGTGGTAGCGAGCTCCACATTCTGACCACTCATTTGGTAAAAAGTTTTCTCCTGAATTTCCCTGTTAGATTTATTAATGACTATCTTAAATCTATGGCCCCGAGTTCTAGTCTCTCCTGAAAGTGGAAACACCTTCTCTAATCTACCCTATGAAACACTTTCATAATCTCAAAGAACTCTATCTGATTATCCCTCAGTCTTCACTTTCCTAAAGATAAGAGCTCCAGCCTGTTCAGACTTTCCTGACAGGTATAACCTCTCAGTTCTGGTATCATTCCAGTAAATACTGTTTGTACCTTCACCAGCCCCTCTATGTCCTTTTTATAAGATGGAGACCATGTTCACAGTACTCAAAGTGTGGTCTAACCAAGGTTCCATACAGATTTAACATAACTTCTATTCTTTACAATTCTATCCCTCTGGAAATGAACCCCAGTGATTTCTTTGTTTTTATGGCCTTATCAACCTGCATTGCAACTTTTAGTGATTTATATAACTGTACCCTCACACCCCTCAGTCCCTCAACCTCGTTTACAACTTATTTTTCAAGGAGTAGTGACCTCCGTATTCTTCCTTTTAAAATGCACTACCTCACATTTCTCTATATGAGGTTCATTTGCCAGTTACACGCCCATTCTGTCAGTTTAATAGCGTCTTCCTGGATTGTGTCGCAGTCCTCTTCTGTATTAAGTATAAACCCCAATTTGGGTGGCATCCACAATGTTTGAAATTGCACTTCCGATTCCTGAGTCCTAATTGTTTAAGTAAATGGTGAACAAAAGTGTTCCCAGCACCGATCCTTGTGAAACACCACTTCCCACCATTGGCCAACTTCACTTCTTTTGAATTCTATCTCCTTCGAAATAAACCCCAATTCATTGTTAGCATTTTAATTGCTTTGCTGTCCTGTGATACTGCTATTAATTATTTGTTCACCTGTAGCCCTAGAGCCATTTGCTCTTCTGCCACGTTCAGTTTCTTATTTTCTAAGGTATCGGTGATTTTAGAATCATGGAATGATACAGCACAGAAGGAGGCCATTCAGCCCACCGTACCTGTGCCGGCTGTTTGGTAGAGCTATCCAATTAATACCACTCCTCTGCTCTTTCCACAGTATTTTTTTTTATCTCAAATATTTTTCCAAATCCCCTTTGAAAGTTACTATTGAATCTGCTTCCACCGCCCTTTCAGGCAGCGCATTCCAGATCACAACAACTCGCTGTATAAAGCAAAAGCTTCCTCATGTTGTCTCGGGTTCTTTTGCCAATCACTTTAAATCTGTGTCATCTGGTTACCGACCCCACTGCCACTGGAAACAGTTGCTCCTTAATTACTCTATTAAATCAATTTAGGCTTTTGAACACTTCTATCAAATCTCCTCTTAACCTTCGCTGCTTTAATCAGAACAACCCCTGCTTGTTAAGTCTCTCCACATAACTGAAGTCCCTTGTCCCTGGTACCATTCTAGTAAATCTCTTCTGCACACGCTCCAAGGCCTTGACATTTTCCTTAGGTGTGGTGCCCAGAATTGGACACAATACTCCACCTGAAGCATAATCAGTGCTTTATAATGTTTTCGCAAAACTTCCTTGCCCTTGTACTCTACTGCTTATTAATAAAGCGAAGGATCCCAAATGCTTTATTAACATACTTCGCAAATTGTCCGGCCACCTTCAAAGATTAGTGTACATACATGCCTAGGTCCCTCTGTTCCTGCACTCCCTTTAAAATTGTACCATTTAGTTCACATTGCCTCTTCTCATTTTTCACTTCACAATTCTCTGTGTTCAATACAATCTGTGAAGTGTCTGCCTAATTGAATCAGAGTTCGGGCTATGTTGTAAGCAAAGGGATTGGATTCGGAAAGAAACGAAATCAGAAAAGTGTTGGATCATGTCAGGGACGTCTCTGAAGCTCTCAGACCCTCCAGCCTGAGGAACAGTTTATAAGGGTAAATACCCAGCCAAATGTTCTTGGCATTTAGATTCTCGCTTTCGGCTCCAATTATATTTTATTCTGTTATTGCAAGATATTCCAGTAAACTGAGTAAGGAGATAACTTTATATGCAGGAATGAGGGTCAGTTAGAAGGTGTTGCATGAATGACTTTTTAACCGAAGGTCAGCCATGATCATATTGAATGGTGGAGCAGGATCGAAGGGCCGAATGGCCTACTCCTGCTCCTATTTCTTATGTTCTGTTGTTGACCAGTCAGTCTACGTCCTCCTGAAGTCTGTTACTATCCTCCTCATTGTGTACTACATTTCCGAGTTTTGATGCCCTGTATACCCAACTCTAGGTCATTAAAAAATATCAAAGAGAGCACTGGTCCTAATACCAACCCTTGCGGAACACCACTGTATACTTCACTCCAGTCTGAAAAACAACCGGTCAACATTACTCTCTGCTTTCTGACCGTTAGCCAATTTGGTATCCATGGTGCCCTGTCCCATTAATCACATGGGCTACAATTTCATGACCAGGTATGTCACGTGGTACATTGTCAAACGCTTTTTGAAAGTCCATATACACAACATCAACCGCACTACCCTCATGATGTTTAAATTTTCCTACCAAAGTGCATCACCTCGAATTCATCTATGTTAAAGTTCACTTGACACTTAACTGCGCAGTCTGTATGGTTTCTAATGTCTATTGTGAGATGTCATCTAGAGAAATGTCTTTTCAACTTTGGAAGCAAAGCATCAGTGTTATGAATAAAAAACAATAATAATGAATAAAGGCAGCCATCTAAAACTGTGTGTGGTTTTGGAATTTAATCAGAAAATCTGAGGATTTATTGCAGAGTAATCTCCTGGCTTGTCCCTTTGTACCACTGCTTTGCAAAGAAGTTGGTGAAGATATTATTTATTTCAAATAACAGAACTGCTCTCCTGTATTCTTCAGCCTCACTTTGTGACTTTCGAAATCTATTTATGCATCGAACATCCGAATCTCCTCCCCACCCCATCTAATATCCTCAGCTCCTCCCCACCTCACCTAATATCCTCAGCTCCTCCCGTCCCCACCTAATATCCTCAACACCCCCCACCCCACCTAATATCCTCAGCTCCACCCCATCCCACCTAATATCCTCAGCTCCACCCCACCCCACATAATATCCTCAGCTCCTCCCCAACCCACCTAATATCCTCAGATCCTCCCCACCCCACATAATATCCTCAGCTCCTCCACACCCCACCTAATATCCTCAGCTGCTCCACACCCCACATAATATCCTCAGCTCCTCCCCACCCCACCTAATATCCTCAGCTCCACTCCATCCCAATTAATATCCTCAGCTCCTCCCCACCCCACCTAATATCCTCAGCTCCTCCCCACCCCACCTAATATCCTCAGCTCCACTCCATCCCAATTAATATCCTCAGCTCCTCCCCACCCCACATAATATCCTCAGCTCCTCCCCACCCCAACAAATATCCTCAGCTCCTCCCCACCTCACCTAATATCCTCAACTCCTCCCCACATCACATAATATCCTCAGCTCCTCCCCACCCCACCCAATATCCTCAGGTCCTCCCCACCTCACCTAATATCCTCAACTCCTCCCCACATCACATAATATCCTTAGCTCCTCCCCACCCCACCTAATATCCTCAGCTCCTCCCCATCTCACCTAATACCCTCAGCTCCTTCCCTCCCCACCTAATATCCTCACCACCCCCCACCCCACCTAATATCCTCAGCTCCTCCCCACCCCACCTAATTTCCTCAGCTCCACCCCACCTCACCTAATATCCTCAGCTCCTTCCCACCACACCTAATATCGGCAGCTGCTCCCAAATCCACCTAATATCTGAAGAGATCGCAAAGTCTCTGTTTGAAGAATGGACTCAGTCGATAATATTTTGTGGACTTTATGGGATTTTTCTGAGGGTATTTTCCCTGTGATGGGCTCACCCTGTGGAAATTTTTGAAAAACTGGTTTGTTAAAACTCCAGAGAACGCAACGCAGTTGGGTGTGACAAAACAACTGTCAGTCATTCAGAATATGCAAAAGCACTTCTCACCTCCATCTCAGAAGAGAAGCAGAACAATGAACCCACTAGCCTAGCCAGCCGAAGAGGAGCCAGTTTTTCCCAACACAAAGACCGAAATATATCCCAGACTTAGGGCCATTAGTCCAATCGCGGAATACTCATGGGTCTGAGGATGACCCCATCACTGATTAAGCACCGGAGTGCTTAGAAACAAAATGATTTTAAAAATTGGATCAATAGATAGGGGTAGCGAGACACCTATAAAGATAAACCCTTTCCCACCTTTCTCTCTCTCTCTCTCGCTCTCGCCCCAACAAGCTCGACCTAACAAGAAGTACCGCAGGAAGAAGCAGCTAAGTGGAGCGATCGAGACCGACTGTGTGTGTGTGGTGGTAAGCATGGTCTCGAGTGTCCCAAGCCGGTAACCAGAGGGCTTAGAGTTTTTCTCAGAAGTGAATCTTTTGGCCTATTCCGAGGGTGGGAGCTTCGTTTGGTTCAGCCAGGAGAAGGGGCTTATGCGACTGGGTAATTCGTTGTTAGGGGTGTAATTAGAGTCCACCATAGCAACAAGGGAATTACTGCTTGTCATAGTCCTCAGTTTTGGAATGTATGTATGCTGTTTGTAACCTGGATTATATTCTCCACAGAGACAGTGATTTCGTTTAGTAGTGCACGTTTTAGCCAGTGTATGTTAGACCAAATAAATATAAGTTTGATTTTTCGCTGAAGCATTCCTGTCCATGACTTATTTAATTTACACTCTGAATAATAATTCCCGTGTATAGAACTTTCTTAAGGCGGGGGCGATTCGAACCGTCCGTCTAGAAATTGGGCTCGGATCAAAAACCACTAACATCTCTTTGCGACCGCAGCAGGACCTGGGTTAAAGGAGTGTAAATCAGTCATGGACAGTGCTTCTGGCGAAAGATCCCAAATGGAGGAAAGGATTTCTTCATATGAGTTTAAGAAGATTAACGTCACTAAGAAGTGGGTGCTAGGCTTGTTGCGTGCTGAGCATCCGGTGGACGCAGCGGCAGAATGGACAGAGGGCATGGAGCAGAGGCGCAGCATTGAAAAGGCGATATGGCTCGTCTGTCTACAAAGACAAGTCCAACTGCTAGATAAGCAGGTTGCGACGTTAGAGGCAGAGCTCAGGGAGTCCGAGGCACAGTCAGACGCAAGGGCTGTAGTAGGGAGCTGGTTATGCACGGAGTTAAGGGATGAGAAGCAGTGAAAAATAAGCCAGGAGACAACCTTCCGTAACCATAAGGAGTTCCTGCAATGCCAGGTAACTGAGGCAAAGGGGAACGAGAGGGTGGTTAGTGAGGAGAACGCTCGCTTGTCGAGTGAGGTAAAGGTGCTGGGAGAGCAGTTGAAGGATATTCAGGTGGCATACAGAGTCGCCAGCGCTGGAGGGTTTGATATGGGTAATCATGGTCCTGGCCAGGAGCAGATCCGGTATTTGACCGATGCTCTATCTAAGGCCAAAGGGATGGTCTGCTTGGTAGCTCCGGGAATGGCCCGGGTAGATGAGGAAGAGCAGGAGGGAGATAAGGAGGACTGTGAGGCAGAGGAGGACGCTCGACCACCGCCCGAAGTGCCAGGACCAGGACCCATGTGCCCTGTCCGGCAACGGACATACGGTGCGACCGTAGATGGTCAAGAGCAAGGAGCACTGCAGAGTGTCTTTGTGGACCCGTAAACGACCCCCCAGCTGCAAGCAATGGTCTCCAACATGACCAAACTGACCAGCACAGGGGACACATCTGTCCATTTTACAGATGTGGAGCAGGTGGGGTGGATCAATAATTGTAACCAAGCTGAGACAGACAAATTACTTCTATTTTCCCTGGATAGTAGGTTGTACCAATCGCTCTCAGCGGGCAGCAAGAGGGGGCAGGGTACGTTAGAGGGGATAAAGGATGACATCCTAGAGGCTATGGACCTCAGTGATGAAAGTCCCTTCGCCCGAGTGGAAAGGACACTGCAGTCAGCTGGGGAGGCACCGCAGGCTTTCGCAGACAGGCTTTGGCCCGTCTACCGGAGTGCCTGTGCGGGGGTGCCCGACCGGGCGCAGCTGGAGGGGGAGCCGAGGGCTCATTGGCTGAGGACCCTGGTGGCAAACAAACTGCCCAGAATCAAGGCCAAAGCAGAGGGGTGGTTCGATTCCAGGGATTCCCAGACCACACAAATGAGTGTGATCCGGCAGTTAACGCACTCTTTTAAGAATGGTAGGGGTGAGGATGACAAACCGAAGGGCAGAGTACACGAGTTAAAGCCTAGTGGAGGCAACGTTAGAAGAGAGTGGCGCCAGGAAGGGGGTAGCTCAGAGAAGAAGCAGGGTTGTTATGGATGCGGGAGTAAAGGGCACTGGAGGAAAGACTGCCCAGTCTCTGACAAAAGGAGCGGGAAAGGGGATCCTCCAGCGCCAGTGAAGAAAGCCGCAGCTGTGGCAGGAAGCAGCACTGATCCGTTCGCGGTATTAGTGGCTGCTCTCCGCGCAGTCTTTCCGGCAGGGCAGGGTAGGGTGGATGCAGCAGCGGGCAGCGAACTCCCATCCGCCCCAAACAATCCCGACCCATGACTGGGGGCTTCTCAGCCCGTTTACCTGTGCCCACTAAGTTATGATGCTTGGAAGAGACCGTGCGTGAAGATGGGGGTGGACAAGGTGCAAGGGACCTATCTGCTGGACACTGGAGTTTCAAGCACCATTGTCTATGCGGATAACCCGACCACATCACCTCTATCAAGCGGGGTTCCATATAACTTAGTAGGGTTCACCGGGAACAAACAAGCTGGGTCTTTCTCCATCTCGCTAGCCATCGATCTGGGTACACTCCATACGGAGTGGAAATGTGTCCTGATGTGGTGGGAGCGGAAGGGAATAGGCATTTTGGGGGCAGACTTCATACTGGCCCACAAGGTATTGGTGGATTTCCGGAATCACTGTCTTTGGGGGGCAGTGTGCACGGGAAAGGAGGAGGAGGTGGTAGTTATACCAGGGAAGCAAGGCAAGGGAACCGTGTGTACGATGAAGCCCAAGGGTAGTTATGACCTTGAACTTTTCGTTACTTCTACCCCGGCGGAGTACATAGCAGATGTATGAGCCAACCTCGCGGCATTCGCTACACACAAGCACGACTGTGGGAGGGTAATAGGGTTGGAGGTCAGAGTAGAAGGAGACCCCATGGCCCGACCACAGAAACAGTACAACTTCCCCAGAGAGGCAGAGGCGGATTTAGAGATGGCATTGGGATCATTGATTGAGCAGGGTGTGTTGAGACCCATAGCGACCCATGTGAACTCTCGGATTTGGCTGGTTAGGAAACCGGTCAATTCGTGGAGAGCCACTGTGGACTATCGGGTTCATAAAGAACATCCCAGCCTGTGCCCCCACCATTGCAGCCATAGCCGACCTGATCGGGAGTATCCCAGCATCCGCGAAAACATTCGCGTTGCTGGACATTTCGAACGGATTCTGGTCTATCCCTCTGAAAAGGGAGGACCAGTATAAATTCGCATTCACTTTGAAGGGTCAGCAGTACACATGGACCTGCCTCCCCCAAGGGTTTCATAACAGCCCTTCTATTTTCCACTAATATATGGCCAACTGTTTAAAAGGGTTCAGTAGACCGCAGCGGCTTGTACAGTACGTGGACGATCTGCTTTTGTTCTCCAACGAGGGGGAGGAGCATGGCCCCCTCTCGGCTGAGCTGCTGAGTCTGTTAAAGGAAGCTGGGTTCAAGGTTAATCCCAAGAAAGCACAGATCGGCCAGCAGGACGTAAAATTCCTCAGGCTGACCATACGTGCTGGGGAGAGGGAATCGATGAGGCGAAAAGGAAGGTGGTACAGGAGTTATGACTCTATGACTCGAAAGGAAGGGATGGTTTTCAGAGGGGATCAGTGGGTAGTTCCGCAGCAGCACCGGAGAGAATACATTCAGTTGGCCCACGAGGGTCCAGGAGCGGGGTAGCCCGGGCCGGAGACCACCTGGCAACGGGTGAAACAGGCCGGGTGGTGGCCGCAACTGAGGGAGGAATTCCGTGACTTCTGCGTGGATTGCTTGGTGTGTGTTGCAAATAACCTTGACTCACAAAAAAGGAAGGTATCCATGGGACACACTAGGATGGTGGAGGGACATTGGCAGTCCATACAGCTCGATTATATCGGACCACTGCCCACCTCGCAGGGGGGTTACAAGTACTGCCTGATCCTGGTGGATGTGTTCCCTAAATGGGTAGAAGCCTTCCCATGCCGAACAGCCACAGCTTTGTGGACCGCAAGAATTCATTCGGAAGATCAGCCATGAACTCATTAAATGGCGGAGCAGGCTCGACGGGCCGAATGGCCTACTCCTGCTCCTATCTTCTATGATGCTATGCTTCTATGATCCTAGTGAGAGAAGTGTTCTCTAGGTGGGGGCTACCACGGTATGTGGAGTCCGATCAGGGGAGTCACTTCACAGGGGCAATCATGCAGGCGACTCTGAAGATGCTAGGTGTAGAGGGTAAATGGCACGTCGCACACAACACGCAGTCATCGGGGATTGTGGAGCGGATGAATAGGACCATCAAGGAAAGGTTATGGAAAGAGACGGGAGACTCGCCTAGAAAAAGGGCGGTTGTCTTGCCGTTAGTTGTGATGGGGGTCCGAACCAGCCCGTCTAGAAGCACAGGGTATTCCCCACATGAGCTCGTGACTGGCAGGGTCATGAAAACGCCCAGCCATGTACTGGCCCCGGTTCTCACTGAAGGTCAGTTGAGAGAGGTGAACCGGGACAGGTTTGTTAAGAATTTGTTTGAGCATCTCAGACAGGTCCATTGGCAGGCTGCCAGTAACATGGGGAAGCAACATCGTAGAAATCGTTTATTGCTTGAGCCTCAAAGGCACCACGAGTGGAAGGTCGGAGATCAAGTAATGGTTAGAAACTTCGCCAGGGTAGGGACTTTTGAACCGCTATACATGGGACCGTACAGTATCGTGGATAGGGCAAGTCCGATGATTTATGCGGTCAAAATGCCTCGACGCACTAAGTGGTCCCATATCAATAAGTGCAAGCTTTTCAACCCCGGGGAAAGAGCTGATAAGAGGAGGAAACAGCAGGGAGTGGTGAGCTGCGCTACAGGTGTGGGTCTCCAGCCCATAATCTGGGACTGTGAGGAGCCCACAGAGGGACCAGTCGTTCCGCCTGTGGGGGCAGGAGTGAGAAAGAGTGCCAGGATCCCACGGCCGAGGGTGCCGTGGACGCCTCCTTACACAACGTTGAACGAAGGAAGCCGGAGTCGTAGTCGGCCCAGGGTCGAGGAGACCTAGTGTGGCCACCCGGAGACAGGTGGCGCTGTCCATAACTTCTTTCTCTCCTGTCTGTTGCCTTAGCTTGTCTGTATAGTTTGGATTGACATGTATGCTGTGGATACCAAATGTAATCGTTGTAGCTGCGTCTGGAAAGGTGAGGCATCACCCAAGGACAACGTTGCATTCTGTGTCTTTTCAGGGAACGCCTAAGAACAAGATGAAGTCAGCCATGGTAGTCCTGATCGTCATGATTGAACCAAGCGAGAGTCACAGGGGCAACACTGAGGAATCAGTTATCTTCGGCTGCACCGGTGGAGATGGACCGACTGTGACCACTGGAGGTGGCTCGAAGGATGGGGCGAGCGTCTATCTCCACGAGGGATTATGGCCTGGATGGCTGGGGTCGAATTCCACCCGGTATTCCAGCCATGACAAGTTCACCTATGGTGAAGCGTCCATCACATGCCCGAGAATAGGGGTTACCACCTCCCGGGTTAGGGTAACAGAGGGTAAACGGGTGTGCGTTAGCTGTAGGGGACACATTCCATTGGGAAGGTGGTGGTGGCTCAGGAAACTGAGCGTGGATACAGGGGACCAGACAGCTGACTGGGAAATACTAAGTAATGACACGGGTTCTCAGGGAGGAGTGAATGTGTGTTGGGATAAGTGGTGGGAATCCGAGGAAGGGATATATGTGTGTATATGGGGGTCGGAAAAGATCTGCCTAGCGGCTGTGTCGATTGCGTTTAGCAGGCGATGACAGGACGCCGGGGGTGGGATCGTTTGGGATCGGAGTGTGGACTCCTGTGTGATCCCAATACCCCCGAACACCATCAACGTCACAGAGCTCATCTCATACACCAGGAAGCCCCCGCCCAGAGCCCCGACGGTACAGACGTCTGTAGATGGGTGTCCCACCACCACCAGGGGTCCAGGGAATGGGTTGGTGTTAATCCCGACTGACAAAGTGTTGTTTCAGAACGTGCTCTACGCCGTGGCATCCGTGACCCTGAATCTGACTGAAGTCCATCTGCCTGTGTGGTGTCCAAGGAAGACGGAGAAGCTTTATGAAGCTCTGTTAAAAGCGATGTTTCAGGATATTTTATGAACTGGACTATGGAAATGTAGAGAAAGAACAGCTTTATAATCTGAAAGTTGGGGATAGTGTGGGGTCCGGGAGGCAGAGAAGAGGGACCTGGATGATTCCTTTTCTGCCAGAACATCTCACTGAGTTAATAAAGACCGTTGAACTCTCCCAGAAACATTTTTACACTTTAGAGCAAAAGACAGTAGCAGTGGGGGAGGAGACCAAGGGGATTGTCTCGCCACCATGGTGGGACATTGGTCTGAGTATAGAGATTCCTCCCTGGATCCACATTTGTTCCCATGCATTAGTTATCATACAATTGTTGCTTGTAAGCTACTTGTTCTACACCAGCTGCAGGTGATGGAGCCAGATGCTCCGAGCGCGGTGACAAGGTGTGTTAGATCGATCCGGAAAGGTGTCATTGATTTATGTTGATGATGGTTTCTCCCTGCAAAACTTGTAATGTACCAAGGTTCTGTAAGCAAGTGTACAGTATTCTGGTTATAGCTTTACACTCTGTATTGTGTGATGTGCGCTGTTGTATTTTTGTAATGTGTTACCACCTGTCAATGCTGTACTGTGTGATGTGCGCGGTTGTGTTTTTGTAATGTGTTACCACCTGTCAATGCTGTACTGTGTGATGTGTGCTGTTGTATTTTTGTAATGTGTTACCACCTGTCAATGCTGTACTGTGTGATGTGCGCGGTTGTGTTTTTGTAATGTGTTACCACCTGTCAATGCTGTACTGTGTGATGTGCGCGGTTGTGTTTTTGTAATGTGTTACCACCTGTCAATGCTATACTGTGTGATGTGCGCGGTTGTGTTTTTGTAATGTGTTACCACCTGTCAATGCTATACTGTGTGATGTGCGCTGTTGTGTTTTTGTAATGTGTTACCACCTGTCAATGCTGTACTGTGTGATGTGTGCTGTTGTATTTTTGTAATGTGTTACCACCTGTCAATGCTGTACTGTGTGATGTGTGCTGTTGTATTTTTGTAATGTGTTACCACCTGTCAATGCTGTACTGTGTGATGTGCGCGGTTGTGTTTTTGTAATGTGTTACCACCTGTCAATGCTATACTGTGTGATGTGCGCTGTTGTGTTTTTGTAATGTGTTACCACCTGTCAATGCTGTACTGTGTGATGTGCGCTGTTGTATTTTTGTAATGTGTTACCACCTGTCAATGCTGTACTGTGTGATGTGCGCGGTTGTGTTTTTGTAATGTGTTACCACCTGTCAATGCTATACTGTGTGATGTGCGCTGTTGTGTTTTTGTAATGTGTTACCACCTGTCAATGCTGTACTGTGTGATGTGCGCTGTTGTATTTTTGTAATGTGTTACCACCTGTCAATGCTGTACTGTGTGATGTGCGCGGTGACTTTTTGGTAACCTCCTGTGGATCTTATTAATGTTCTGTATTTTGACATGAAGTTTGTCGGTGGGAATTGGAACCCAGCCATTTGAATGTGTTCAGAAGCCGTTTCGCTGATGTTTTGACTCGGTAGAAGGGAACTATGACACGCAGTAAGGGGGAACAGTTCTGGGGTTAAAATGTAAAATCAGAGAAACAGCTACACTTGTGGGAGACTTTGGCCTTTGCTCTCTCGTCGAGTGATGCTTTGTGGAAAGACAAGCATCAAACGGGGGACTGAAGAGATCGGAAAGTCTCTGTTTGAAGAATGGACTCAGTCGAGAATATTTTGTGGATATTATGGGATTTTTCGGAGGGTATTTTCCCTGTGATGGGCTCACCTGGGCAGATATGTGAAAAAGTGATTTGTTGAAACTCCAGAGAACGCATGGCAGTTGGCTGTGACGAAAGAACTGTCAGTCATCCAGAATATGCAAAAGCACCTCTCACCTCCATCTCAGAAGAGAAGCAGAGCAATGAACCCACTGGCCTAGCCAGCCGGAGAGGAGCCAATTTTTCCCAACACAAAGACCGAATTATGTCCCAGACTTAGGGCCATTAGTACAAACACGGAGTACACATGGGTCTGATGATGACCCATCACTGATTAAGCACCGGAGTGCTTAGAAACAAAAGGATTTTAAAGATTGACGGGCAAGATAGGGGTAGCAAGACTCCTATAAAGATAGATCCTTTCCCACCATCTCTCTGTCTCTCTGTCTCTCTCTCGCCCCAACAAGATCGAACTACCAAGAAGTACCAGAGGAAGAAGCAGCTAAGTGGAGCGATCGAGACGGACTGCGTGTGGGGGCAAGCCTGGTCTCGTGTGTCCCAAGCCGGGAACCAGAGGGCTCAGAGTTTTTCTCAAAAGTGAAGCTTTTAGGCTATTCCGAGGGTCATAGAACATAGAACATAGAAGAGTACAGCACAGTACAGTCCCTTCGGCCCTCGATGTTGTGCCGAGCATTGTCCGAGACCAAGATCAAGCTATCACACTCCCTATCACTCTGGTGTGCTCCATGTGCTTATCCAATAACCGCTTGAAAGTTCCTAAAGTGTCCGACTCCACTATCACAGCAGGCAGTCCATTCCACACCCCAACCACTGTCTGAGTAAAGAATCTACCTCGGACATCCCTTCTATATTTCCCCCCATGCACCTTATAGTTATGCCCCCTTGTAACAGCTGCCTCTACCCGAGGAAATAGTCTCTGAACATCCACTCTATCTATCCCCCTCATCATCTTATAAACCTCTATTAAGTCGCCTCTCATCCTCCTCCGCTCTAAAGAGAAAAGCCCCAACTCCCTCAATCTTTCCTCATAAGACCTCCCCCCCCAAACCAGGCAGCATCCTGGTGAATCTCCTTTGCACTCTTTCCAATGCTTCCACGTCCTTCCTATAGTGAGGTGACCAGAACTGCACACAATACTCCAAATGTGGTCTCACCAAGGTCCTGTACAGTTGCAGCATAACCTCACGGTTCTTAAACTCAAACCCTCTGTAAATAAACGCCAACACACCATAGGCCTTCTTTACTGCTCTATCCACTTGAGTGGCAACCTTCAGAGGTCTGTGGATATGACCCCCCAGATCCCTCTGCTCCTCCACGTTCCTCAGAACCCTGCCGTTGACCCTGTAATCCTTATTCAAATTTGCCCTACCAAAATGAATCACCTCGCACTTATCAGGGTTAAATTCCATCTGCCATTTTTCGGCCCAGCTCTGCATCCTATCAATGTCTCTTTGCAGCCTACAACTGCCCTCCACCTCATCCACTACTCCACCAATCTTGGTGTCATCAGCAAACGTACTGATCCACCCTTCAGTCCCCTCCTCCAAGTCATTGATAAAAATCACAAACAGCAGAGGACCCAGCACCGACCCCTGTGGCACACCGCTGGTAACTGGTCTCCAGTCCGAAAATGTTCCATCCACCACCACCCTCTGCCTTCTATGAGATAGCCAGTTACTTATCCAATCGGCCAAATTTCCCTCTATCCCACAACTCCTTACTTTCTTCATGAGACGACCATGGGGAACCTTATCAAACGCCTTACTAAAATCCATGTATACGACATCAACTGCTCTACCTTCATCTACACACTTAGTTACCTCCTCAAAGAATTAAATCAAATTTGTTAGGCAAGGCTTACCCTTCACGAATCCGTGTTGACTATCCCTGATTAAGTTGCCCCTTTCCAAATGGTCATAAATCCTATCCCTCAGGACCTTTTCCATTATCTTACCAACCACCAAAGTAAGACTAACCGGCCTATAATTACCAGGGTCATTCCTATTTCCTTTCTTGAAGAGAGGAACAACATTCGCCACTCTCCAGTCCTCTGGCACCATCCCCGTGGACAGTGAGGACCCAAAGATCAAAGCCAGAGGCTCTGCAATCTCCTCCCTTGCCTCCCAAAGAACCCTAGGATATATCCCATCTGACCCAGGAGACTTATCGACCCTCAGGTTCTTCAAAATTGCTAAAACATCTTCCCTCAGAACATCTACCACCTCCAGCCTATCCACCTTTATCACACTCTCATCCTCAAGAACATGGCCCCTCTCCTCGGTGAACACTGACGAAAAGTATTCATTCATCACCTCTCCTATCTCTTCTGACTCCATGCAGAAGTTCCCACTACTGTCCTTGACCGGCCCTACCCTTACCCTGGTCATTCTTTTATTTCTCACATAAGAGTAAAAAGCCTTGGGGTTTTTCTTGATCCGACCCGCCAAGGACTTCTCATGCCCCCTCCTAGCTCTCCGAAGCTCTTTTTTTAGCTCATTCCTTGCTACCTTGTACCCCTCAATCGACCCAACTGAACCTTGTTTTCTCATCCTTACATACGCTTCCTTTTTCCTCTTGACTAGACATTCAACCTCTTTTGTGAACCATGGTTCTCTCACTCGGCCATTTCCTCCCTGCCTGACAGGGACATACCTATCAAGGACACGCAGTAATTGCTCCATGAAAAAGCTCCACTTTTCGTTTGTGCCTTTCCCTGATAGTTTCTGTTCCCATCTTATACTCCCTAATTCTTGACTAATCGCATCATAATTACCCCTCCCCCAATTATAAACCCTGCCCTGCCGTATGGCCCTATCCCTCTCCATTGCAATAGTGAAAGTTACCGAATTGTGGTCACTATCTCCAAAGTGCTCTCCCACATACAAATCAAACACTTGGCCCGGTTTATTACCCAGTACCAAATCCAACGTGGCCCCACCTCTTGTCGGCCTATCCACATATTGTGTCAGGAAACCCTCCTGCACACACTGTGCAAAAACTATCCCATCCGAACTGTTTGACCTATAAAGGTTCCAATCAATATTTGGAAAGTTGAAGTCACCCATGACAACTATTTTGTGACCTCCACACCTATTCATAATCTGCTTTGCAATTTCTTCCTCCACATCTTTATTACTAATTGGGGGCCTGTAGAAAACTCCTAACAACGTGACCGCTCCTTTCCTATTTCTAACTTCAGCCCATATTACCTCAGACGGCAGATCCCCCTCGAACTGCCTTTCTGCCGCTGTTAAACTATCCTTGATTAACAATGCTACTCCTCCACCTTTCTTACCAACTTCCCTACTCTTACTGAAACATCTATACCCCGGAACTTCCAACAACCATTCCTGTCCCTGTTCTAACCATGTCTCCGTAATGGCCACCACATCGTAGTCCCAAGTAACAAACCACGCTCCAAGTTCTCCTACCTTATTCCGGATGCTCCTTGCATAGAAGTAGACACACTTCAAGCCATCTTCCTGTCTGCCGGTACATTCCTGCGACCTTGATACCCTCCTCAGTACCTCCCTACACTCACCACTGGCTCGTGGACTACAGCCCTTTTTCCCAACCCCCTGACAAATTAGTTTAAACCCCCCCGAAGAGCCGTAGCAAATTTCCCTCCCAGGATATTGGTGCCCCTCTGGTTCAGGTGCAAACCGTCCTGTTTGTACAGGTCCCACCTTCCCCAGAATGTGCTCCAATTATCCACATAACTGAAACCCTCCCCCCTACACCATCCCTGCAGCCACGTGTTTATCTGCACTCTCTCCCTGTTCCTCAACTCGCTAGCACGTGGCACCGGCAACAAACCAGAAATTACAACATGGTTTGTACTGGCTCTCAGCTTCCAACCTAGCTCCCTAAATTCCTGTTTTAAATCCCCGTCCCTTCTCCTACCTATGTCGTTGGTACCGATGTGTACCACGACTTGTGATTGTTCCCCTTCCCCTTTGAGGATTCTGAAAACACGGTCCGAGACGTCACGGACCCTGGCACCCGGGAGGCAACATACCATCCGTGAGTCTCTTTTGCTGCCACAGAACCTCCTATCTGTCCCTCTGACTATTGAGTCCCCAATAACTATTGCTCTCCTGCTCTCCCCCCTTCCCTTCTGAGCCACAGGGACGGACTCAGCGCCGGAGATCCGGTCACCGTGGCTTACCACTGGTAGGTCGTCCCCCTCAACAGTATTCAAAGCGGTATACCTGTTACTGAGGGGAACGACCACAGAGGATCCCTGCACTGACTGCTTCCTCCTAGCCCCTCTCACCGTCACCCATCTATCTTCATGCTTTGGAGTAATTACATCCCTGAAGCTTCTATCTATGACCTCCTCTGCCTCCCGAATGATCCGAAGTTCATCCAGCTCCAGCTCCAGTTCCCTAACACGGTTTTCGAGGAGCTGGAGATGGGTGCACTTCCCACAGGTGTAATCAGCAGGGACACCTACGGCGTCCCTCACCTCAAACATTCTGCAGGAGGAACATTTCACTGCCTCCCCTGCCATCCCCTCCAGCTAACTTGCAGATTAAACTAGAACAAAAAAGAGCTTACCTGATAGACACTCACCTCCTTTAGGTTAGAGGAGGAGGAAGGGTGGGGACACTACAAGTGCAGTGTCTCGGGTTTAGGAACCGCCCAACATATATACAGGTAAAAATTTATCACCTACCCAGCAACCACTGCGTCCCGCACTTTAAAAGCCTCTGTGGGCCTACCTGGTCGCCGCCGCCTCTTCAGTCCTCCGCCTCGCCGCAGCCGCTCCACCCAGGTCCGCCGCCTCTGTGGGCCTACCTGGTCGCCGCCGCCTCTTTAGTCCTCCGCCTCGCCGCAGCCGCTCCACCCTTCCTTTGGTTCAGCCAGGCGAAGGGGCTTATGCGACTGGGTAATTCGTTGGTAGGGGTGGAATGAGAGTCCTCAGTTTTGTACTGTATGTATGTTGTTTGTAACCTGGATTTTATTCTCCACAGAGACAGTGATTTCGTTTAGTAGTGCATGTTTTAGCCAGTGTATGTTAAACCAAATAAATATAAGTTTGATTTTTCACTGAAGCATTCCTGTCCGTGACTTATTTCATTTACACTCTAAATAATACTTCCCGGGTATAGAACTTTCGTAAGGCGGGGGCGATTCGAACCGTCCGTCTAGAAATTGGGCTAGGATCAAAAACCACTTACATAGGGAAACGGTGTTAGGGAAATTGATGGGATTGAAGGCCGATAAATCCCCAGGGCCTGATAATCTAAATCAGAGGGTATGTGAGGAAGTGCCCCAAGAAATAGTAGATGCATTGCTGATCATCTTCCAAAATTCTATCGACTCTGGTACAGTACCCATGCATTGGAGGATAGCTAATGTAACCTCACTATTTAAAAAAGATGGTCGAGAGAAAATAGGGAATTATAGACCAGTAAGTCTGACATCGGTAGTGGGAAAAATGCTTGAGTCATTATAAAAGATGTAATAGCAGAGCACTTGGAAAACAGTGACAGGATCGGACAAATTCAACATGGATTTACAAAAGGTAAATCATGCTTGACTAATCTACTGAAATTTTTTGAGGATGTAACTGGTAGAATAGATAAGGGAGAAACAGTGGATGTGGTGTATTTTGACTTTCAGAAGGCTTTCGGTAAGGTCCCGCATAAGAGATTAGCAAGCAAATTTAAAGCACATGGGACTGGGGGTAAGGTACTGCCTTGGATAAATAACTGGTTGCCAGACAGGAAGCAGAGAGTTGGAATGAACGGGTCTTTTTCCGAGTGGTAGGCAGTGACTAGTGGGGTACCGCAGGGATCGGTGCTAGGACCCCAGCTATTCACAATATATATAAATGATCTAGACGAGGTAACTAGCTGTAATATCTCCAAGTTTGTAGACGACATAAAGCTGGGTGTGTGTGTGTGTGCTGTGAGGAGGATGCAGATAAACTCCAGTATGATTTGGACTGGTTGGGTGATTGGGCAGATGCTTGGTAAATGCAGTATAATGTGGATAAATGCGAGGTTATCCACTTCAGTGGCAAAAACAGGAAGGCAGATTATTATCTGAACGGCAATAGATTGGGAAAAGGGGAAGTGCATCGAGACCTGGGAGTCCTTGTGCACCAGTCGCTGAAGGTAAGCATGCAGGTGCAGCAGGCGGTTAAGAAGGCAAATGGTATTATGGCCTTCACAGGGAGACGATTCGAGTACAGGAACAAGGAAGTCTTGCTGCAGTTGTATAGGGCCTTGGTGAGACCACACCTTGAGTATTGTGTGCAGTTCTGGTCGCCTTATCTGAGGAAGGATGTTCTTGCCATGGAGAGAGTGCAGCGAAGATTTATCAGACTGATACCTGGGATGGCAGGAATGACAAATGAGGTGAGATTGGGTCGATTAGGCTTATATTCGTTAGAGTTTCGAGAATGAGAGTGGAACTCATTGAAAATTATAACATTTTAACAGGACTAGACAGACTAGATGCAGGAAGGATGTTCCCGATGGCGGGGGCGTCCAGAACCAGGGGTCACAGACTAAGGATAAGGGATGAGGATGAGGACTGAGATGAGGAGTAAGTTCTTCCTCCAGAGAGTGGTGAACCTGTGGAATTCTCTACCACAGAAGGTAGTAGAAGTCAATTCATTAAATATATTCAAGAAGGAGCTAGATATATTTCTTAAGGCTAAAGGACTCAAGGGATATGGGGAGAAGGCAGGTACAGGGTACTGAGTTTGGATGATCAGCCATGATCTCATTAAATGGCGGAACAGGCTCCAGGGGCCGAATGGCCTACTCCTGCTCATATCTTCTATGTTTCTATGTTTCTTTGAAACAGAGAACAGGGGAAGTAAGGGGAACACAGTAACTGTTTAATTAGAAACAGAGAATAGGGGGAGTAAGGAAGACACGGTAATTGTTTAGTTAGATATAGCGGACAGGACCATTATGGGGAACACAACAACTGTTTAAATAGAAATAGAGGACTGGGAAATTTAGCGGAACAGATTGACTGTTTATTTGGAAACAGAGAATAGGGGAAGAAAGAGGTGCACGGTAACTTTTCAATTAGAACCTAGGACAGAAATAGAGGTCTTCAAATATCCTAATATATACTGGGATAGAAATCGTGTAAAGGGCAGAGAGGGGAAGCAATTTCTGAAGTGTGTTCAGGAGAACTTTCTTGATTAGTATGTTTCCGGCCCAACGAGGAAGGGGAGATTGCTAAATCTGGTTCTGGGGGATGAGGTGGGTCAAGTGGAGCAATTTCTGTAGGGGAACATTTAGGGAACAGTGACCATAGAATCATAAGGTTTAGATTAGCTATTAAAAAAGGACAGGGAGCAATCTAGAGTACAAATAGTTATTTGGAGGAAGGCCAATTTCAGTGGTTTGAGAACTGATCTCGCCTGGGTAATTTGGAATCAAAGATTGGCAGGCAAAACTGTAATTGAACAAGGGGCTGCCTTTAAAGAGGAGATGGTTTGGGTACTGCCGAGGTACTTTCCCACAAGGGGGAACGGTAGGGCAACAAAAGCCAGAGCTCCCTGGATGATGAAAGAGATGGAGAATAAGATGAAGGAGGAAAAGGGGGAGTATGACAGATGTCTGGTTGAGAATACAAGTGAGAACCAGGCTGAATATAGAAAGTTCAGAGTTGAAGTGAAAAAGGAAATAAGAGGGGAAAAGAGAGCAGGAGAATAGACTGACAGCTAACATAAAATGGAATCCAAAAGTCTTATATATGCGTATAAATAATAAACGGGTAGTAAGATAAAATTCTGACAGGTCTAGACAGACTAGATGCAGAAGCAATGTTTCCCTTGGCGGGTGAGAACAGAACCAGAGGACATAATTTAAGGATAAGGGCTAAACCATTTAGGACAGAAATGAGGGGGAATTTCTTCACTCAGAGGGTGGTGAACCTGTGGAACTCATTGCCACAGAGGGCAGTGTACGCCAGCTCATTAAATATATTTAAGAGGGAATTAGATATATTTCTACAGGCAAAAGGGGTTAAGGGTTACGGAGAGAAGGCGGGGACGGGATACTGAATTGGAGGATCAGCCATGATCTCATTAAATGGCGGAGCAGGCTCGAAGGGCCGGATGGCCTACTCCTGCTCCTATCTTCTATGTATCTATGTATCTATGTAAGAGGAGGGGTGGGATCGTTTAGGGACCAAAAGGGAGACCTACGCATGGAAGCAGAGGGCATGGCTGAGGTACTAAATGAATACTCTGCATCTGTCTTTACCAATGAAGGAATGATGCCAAAGTCTTAATGAAAGAGGAGGTAGATGAGATACTGGATGGCATAAAAATAGGTGAAGAGGAGGTAGTAGAATGGCTGGCAGAACTTAACGTAGATAAGTCACCAGGACGGGATGGGATGCATCCTAGGTTACTGAGGGTGGTAATGGTGGAAATTGCGGAGGTACTGGCCATAATCTTCAAATCCTCTTTAGATACAGGGGTGATGCCAGAGGAAAGGAGAATTGCAAATGTTACACCCTTGTTTAAAAAAAGGCTGGGAGGATAAACCCAGCAACTACAGACCAGCCAGTTTAACCCCGATAGTGGGGAAGCTTTTAGAAACGACAATCCGGGACATAAGTAACAGTCACTTGGACAAGTGAGGATTAACTGAGGAAAGTCTGCACGGATTTGTCAAAGGCAAATCATGTTTAACTAACTTGAGTAGTTTTTTGATGATGTAACAGAGAGTGTTGATGAGGGCAATGCGGTTGAGGTGGTGTACATGGACTTCAAAAAGGCGTTTGATAAAGTGCCAGATAATAGGATTGCCAGAAAAGTTGAAGCCCATGGAATAAAAGGGACAGTGGCAGCATGGTACGAAATTGGCTAAGTGACAGGAAACAGAGTGCCAGAAATTCGGCTCTCCATGGGTGAGTACGCGCTGTGTACTCACCCGTAAGGCCACCTGAAGTGCCGGTTTCACGCATGCACTGTGCATGCGCTGGAAACCGGAACTTCCGTTCCCCTGAAGGAAGGGGTTCAGCAGTCGAATGCGTGCGTGGGAAAGGCAGCGCGCACGCAGCGAACTTCGTTTTTTTCAGCTTTCTCCGTGAGGGTAAGTATGGAGAAGCTGCGCTTTTAAAAAGGAGGCGCAAGGTCTGTTTTAAACAAGGTAAGTGGTTAATTAAGTACAATTTAAACATTTTTTCAACAAGTTTATGTTTTTTACATACTTTAAAGAAAGGTAAGTTTATTATTAGCACCGTTAAAAAGTGTAATTAATTTTTTCAAAAATGTAAACTTTTGTTTAAAGTAGTTCATTTATGTAATTTATAGTTGTTTTAAAAAATGTGATGTATTTTTTTTTTATTTATTTGAAGTTTTAGCCTGGTTTAGCGGCCGATCTCTATTCATACATTTGACAGGTCTTCCTGTCAAATCTATGAATGGAGATTCCCTGCTAGGATTGGCTCTCCATGGCCCACGTGATCCCAGCGGACGCTTCGAACTAACTGCGCCCCTGGGATACGCGAGCACTGCGCACCGGCAGCTGGAGGAGGCCCAGGAGCCGAATTCCTCGTGGGCCCGAAGCACAAAGGCAGGCGCGGTAGGTAAGTACGCGCGCGATGCTTGCACCCACAGGAAGCCGGAGAGCCGAATTTCTGGCCCTAGAGTAGTGGTGAGCGGTTGTTTTTCAGACTGGAGGAAAGTATGCAGTGGTGTTCCCCAGGGGCCGGTACAAGGGCCACTGCTTTACTTGATATATATTAATGACTTGGACTTGTATATACAAGGCACAATTTCAAAATTTACAGATGAAACAAAACTTGGAAGTAAAGTGAACAGTGAGGAGGATAGTGATAGACTTCAAGAAGACATAGATAGGCTGACTGAATCGCTGGACACCCGGCAGATGAAATTTAACTCAGAAACATGCGAATGATACATTTCGGTAGGAAGAATGTAAAGAGGCAATATAAACTGAAGGGTGCAATTCTGAAGGGGGTGCATGAACAGAGCATCCTGGGGGTATATGTGCACAAATCGTTGAAGGTGGCAGGGTAGGTTGAGAAAGCAGGATCCTGGGCTTCATAAATAGAGGCAGAGAGTAGAAAAGCACGGAAGTTATGATGGACCTTTACAAAACACTATTTCGGTCTCAACTGCAGCATTGTGTCCAATTCATGGCACCGCACTTTAGGAAGGATGTGAAGACCTCAGTGAGGATGCTGAAAAGATTTACAAGAATGGTTCCAGGTATGAGGGATTTCAGTTACATGGATAGACTGGAGAAGCTGGGGTTGTTCTCCTTAAGGCAGTGAAGTTTGAGAGACGATTTGATAGAGGTGTTCAAAATCATGAGGTGTATAGTCAGAGTAGATAGAGGGAAACTGTTCCCATTGGCGGAAGAGTCGCGAACCAGAGGACACAGCTTTAAGGTGATTGGCAGAAGAACCAAAGACGACATTTGGAAAAAAAAATGATGCAACGAGTGGTTATGATCTGGAATGCCCTGCCTGAAAAGGTGGTGGAGACAGATTCAATCGTGGCTTTCAAAAGGGAATTGGATAAGTACGTGAAGAAAAAATGATCAGGACTACGGGGACAGGGAAGGGGAGAGGGTCTAGTTGAAGTTCTCTTGCAGAGAGCTGGCACGGGCCCGACGGGCCGAATGGCCTCCTTCCATGCGGTAAATTTATATAATTTTATTATTGTCCTTTACAATGGATTAGCACTTTACAATGGAATAGATCTTTTCAATATAATAGTAATTTGCAATTGAGTAGCACTTTGCAATATCATTGTCCTTTGCAATGGAATAGATCTTTTCAATATAATAGTAATTTGCAATTGAATAGCACTTTGCAATATCATTGTCCTTTGCAATATAATAGTCATTTGCCATGGAATAGCAACTTGCAATGGAATAATCCTTTGCAATGAAATAGCACTTTGCAATACAATAGTCCTTTGCCATGAAATAGCACTTTGCGATGGAATAGTCCTTTGCAATATATAAGCACTTTGCAGTGTAATTGCGCTTTGCGGTGGACTGTGATTTTAAATGGGCGCCACTTGTGTTGCAGGATGGGGTCCCGCCCCGCTGCTTTGTGCCATTGTCTGGAGCCGCTCACAGGCTGCACTGCTGCTCACACATACCCAGGCAGGCAGCACATGGTGCAGGGAGGAAGGAAGGAAGTATTGGCGGCTGCAGCTCGCCAGCTCGGCTCCTGTTGTGAGTGAGTGTGGAGCTCAGGACCAAAAGGGGCTGGGGGATTGGAGGGAGTGAAATGCATGTAGGGGGTGATTGACGCCCCAAGAGATGGGCACGGAGGGAGGGTGAAAAGAAGCAAATAAAATCAAGAATAAATAATAATAATAACATTTGTTCTTTACTTCTGTAAATGAAATGTCTGCATTCTGTGATTTGAGTGGACTGGAATGAAATGAATGGTAAGATCCCACAGCAGCTTTTGCTCTGAAAACAGTCGACAAACATTCTCCAATAGATCCCAGTCGAGAAAAACATCAAATAGATTATTCTGAAAATAATAATAAAATAAATATAATATATATATACTGTGTTTTTACAAAAGTCTTGTCTTGTCTTAGTTGGGTTGGGAATTAAAGGGAGAGTAAGGTCCCAAAGCAGGATATGCTCTGACACTTCCCACAAACATTCTCCGATAACGTCCAGTCCAGAAAAAAATCAAATGGCTTGTTGTAAATATGTAGCTTTGATTTTTACAAGTCTTGAAAGAAAGGCAAAGTAAGCTCCCACATCAGTGCGGTCTGGAATGAAATCAGTATGATCTAATGGTGTAAACTTTCTGTTTTTTCAGACATGAGATGCAGTATCAATGCACACGGCAGATAACTTGAACACAGACAAGCCCTGCATACACACCAGCTTTGGCTCTCTGTCTCTCTCTCTCTCACACACACACACACACACACACAGGCCAGTCTGCAAAATTGCCACACAACACTGTCAGCAATGAAGGAAAGTTGATTTCTCTCATTGCTCTGCTGTGTTTGGCAGTTTAAAAGTAAAAAAACACTTTTCAGCATCTTATCTCTTCATTTTGCGGCCTACAGAATAAGGCTTTCTATCCTGCATCAAAAGCAAAATACTGCAGATGCTGGAAATCTGAAGTTAAAACAGAAAATGTTGCAAATACTCAGCAGGTCAGGCAGCATCTGTGGAGAGAGAGAGAATCAGAGTTAATTCAGCTCAATGACCTTTCATTAGATTCTGGCAAGGTTCTGACGACAAGTCATCGAAATGAAACGTTATCTCTGTTTCTCCATCTCTCCACATACGCTGCCTGACCTGCTGAGTATTTCCAGCATTTTCTGTTTTGATTTCTATTCTGCCTGTTGTCTTAATTTCATGTGACTCTCTCATTGCCTGCCTGTCTGGACTTGATTTGAGTGGAGTGGAATAAAAAGAATGCAAAGATCCCAGAGCAGCTTTTACTGTCAAACAGTCCACAAACACATTTTCCAGTATCTCACTGACTGACTGTCTGTCTTGAAGTGAAGTGAAATAAAGAGCAATAAAGTGATACACAACAGCATTACATGTGGACCAGGCCAGAATGAAATCAAGCGGATTTAATACAACAACAGCAGATAATAAGAGAGCCGACCACATCTCACACAAACACAAGCTTTTGACCTCCCTCCCTCTCTCTCTCTCTCACACACACACACACACAGCCTGGCCAGTCTGCAGAATGATGACGGCCATGTTGGAAAATTAAAACCAAAAATACACTTTTCTGTATCATATCATTTCACTTTGTGGCCTACAGAAACAGGCTTTCTATTCTGCCTCTTGCCTTTTGATTTCATACCTAGCACTCTCACTGGCTATCTGTCTGTCTGTCTCTCACTCACTCACTTTCCCTCCCATCCACATTGAAATAAAACTTACAGTGACAGGACACACAGACACACAGTTTCTGCAATTTGCAGAGATCAGACACACACGCACATACAGAGACAGTCACACAGACTCTGAAATTTGCAGACACACAGACACCCACTCACATACAGACGCACTCACACAGACTCTGTAATTTGCAGAAACTCTCACACACACATCCATTATGAAAAGGGTGCAGCCTGGGAGTGTCAATGTTTGATGATGTCTCTTCCTGGCTGTGTGAACCATGTTTGATGAGGACAATCCAACAGGAAGATGTGAAGCTGAGGCCCCAGAAATCCGGGTCCCCGAGAGGAAATGAAAGCCCGGGAGGGTGAAAAGAAGTAAATACAATCAGGAATAAAGAATGTATATACTTTACTTCCGTTAATTAAATGTCTGCCTGTCTGTGGTTTGCCTGGAGTGTAATAAAATGAATGGAAAGATCGCACAGCAGCTTTTGCTCTGAAAACATCCCAAGCAATTCCCCAATAAAGCCCAGTTCAGAAAAAAATCAAATGGATTATTCTGAAAATAATTTAAAAAATAAAATATATAACTTTTATAACAAATGTCTTGTCTTGTTTGGGTTGGGCTGATGGGGAGAGTAAGATCCCACAGCAGGATGTGCCATGAAACAATCCACAAACATACCGCAATAAAGTCCAGTCCAGAAAAATATCAAATGGCTTGATGTATATATGTAGATTTGCTTTTTACAACATTTTTGAAACAAAGGCAAAGTGAGATCCCACAACAGTGCAGTCTGGCATTAAATTAATATGATCTAATGGTATATACTTTCTGTTTTTTTCAGACATGAGATGCAGTACCAATGCACACGGCAGATAACTTGAACACAGACAAGCCCGGAATACACACCAGCTTTTGCTGTCTGTCTGTCTCTCTCTCACACACACACACACACACACACACACACACACAGGCCAGTCTTAAAATAGCCACAAATCACTGTCAGCAATGAAAGAAGGTGGATTTCTATCATTGCTCTGCGCTGTTTAGCAGTTTAAAAGCAAACAGACAGTTTCCAGTATTTTATCTTTTCAGTTTGCGGCCTACAGAAACAGGCTTTCTATTCTGCATCAAAAGCAAATGCTGTGGATGTGGGAAATCTGAAATAAAATCAGAAAATGTTGGAAATACTTAGCAGGTAAGGCAGCATCTGTGGAGAGCAAGAGAAACAGAGTTAATATTTCAGCTCGATTACCTTTTGTCAGTTTCTGGCAAGGTTCTGATGAAAGGTCACCGAGCTGAAACATTTACTCTGTTTCTCTGTATCTCCACTGATGCTGCCTAACATACTGAGTATTTCCAGCATTTTCTGTTTTCATTTCTATTCTGCATGTTGTCTTGATTTCATGTGTCTCTCTCACTGCCTGCCTGCCTTGTCTTGATTTGAGTGGAATGGAATAAAAAGAATGCACTAATCCCAGAGCAGCTTTTACTGTCAGACAGTCCACAAAGACATTTTCAGTATCTCACTGACTGACTGTCGGTCTTGAAGTGAAATGAAATAAAGTGCAATGAAGTGATACACAAGAGCATTACATGTGGACCAGGCCAGAATGAAATCAACAGGGTTTAATACAACGACAGCAGGTAATAAGACAGCAGACCACATCTCACACAAACACCAGCTTTTGCAATCTCTCTCTCTCACACACACACTCACAGCCTGGCAGATGACTGCCGTGTTGGAAGATTAAAACCGAAATGAGACTTGTCAGTATCTTATCTTTTCACATTGTGGCCTACAGAAACAGGCTTTCTACTCTGCTACTTGCCTTTTGATTTCATGTCTCTCTCGCTCTCACTGACTGACTGTCTGACTGTCACTCACACAGTCTCCCTCCCACACACATTGAACTAAAATTTACAGTAGCATGACACACTCACACACACAGACTCTGCAATTTGCAGACATACAGACTCCCACTCACATACAGACACACTCACACATCCATTCTGAAAGGGGTGCAGCCTGGGAGTGTCTATTTTGATGATGTCACTTTCTGGCTGTGCGGCCATGTTTGATGAAGACAGTCCAACAGGAAGAAGTGAAGCCAAGGCCCCAGAAATCCGGGTCCCCGAGAGGAAATGAAAGCCCGGGAGTGTGAAAAGAAGTAAAAACAATCAGGATTAAATAATAATACATGTACATTACTATTGTTAATTAAATGTCTGCCTGTCTGTGGTTTGCCTGGGGTGTAATAAAATGAATGGAAAGATCGCACAGCAGCTTTTGCTCTGAAAACAATCCCAATAAAGCCCAGACCAGAAAAAATCAAATGGGTTATTCTGAAAATAATTAAAAAAATATAATATATACTTTTTTTTTACAGCAGTCTTCTCTTGTTTGTGTTGGGATGAAGGGGAGAGTAAGATCCCATAACAGGATGTGCCATGAAACACTCCACAAACATTCCCTTATAAAGTCCAGTCCAGAAAAATATCAAATGGCTTGATGTATATCTGTAGATTTGCTTTTTACAAAATTCTGGAAAGAAAGGCAAAGTAAGATCCCACTGCATTGCAGTCTGGAATTAAATCAGTGTGATCTAATGGAGTATACTTTCAGCTTTTTTCAGACATGAGATGCAGTACCAATGCACATGGCAGATAACTTGAACACAGACAAGCCCTGCATACACACCAGCTTTTGCTGTCTCTCTCTCTCTCTCTCACACACACACACACAGGCCAGCCTTAAAATTGCCACAAATCACTGTCAGCAATGAAAGAAAGTTGATTTCTATCATTGCTCTGCTCTGCTTGGCAGTTTAAAAGCAGACAGACAGTTTTCAGTATTTTATCTTTTCATTTTGCGGCCTACAGAAACAGGCTTCCTAATCTGCATCAAAAGCAAATGCTGTGGATGTGGGAAATCTGAAAAAAAATCAGAAAATGCTGGAAATACTCAGCAGGTAAGGCAGCATCTGTGGAGAAAGAGAGAATCAGAGTTAATGTTTCAGCTCGATTACCTTTTGTCAGATTCTGTCAAGGTTCTGACGAAAGGTCATCGAGCTGAAACATTTACTCTGTTTCTCTGTATCTCCACTGATGCTGCCTAACATACTGAGTATTTCCAGCATTTTCTGTTTTCATTTCTATTCTGCATGTTGTCTTGATTTCATGTGTCTCTCTCACTGCCTGCCTGCCTTGACTTGATTTGAGTAGAGTGGAATAAAAAGAATGCAAAGATCCCAGAGCAGCTTTTGTCAGACAGTCCACAAAGACAATTTTCAGTATCTCACTGACTGACTGTCTGTCTTGAAGTGAAGATGAAATAATTTGCAATAAAGTGATACACAACAGCATTTCATGCGGACTAGAATTAAATCAATAGAGTTTATGACAACAACAGGAGGTAATAAGACAGCAGACCACATCTCACACAAACACCAGCTTTTGCCCTCTCTCTCTCTCACACACACTCACAGCCTGCAGAGAGATGACAGCCGTGTTGGAAGATTAAAACCAAAAAGACACTTTTCAGTATCTTGTCTTTGCACTCTGTGGCCTACAGAAACAGGCTTTCTATTCTGCTACTTGCCTTTTGATTTCATGTCTCTCTCCCTCTCACTGACTGTCTGTCTGTCTGACTCACACAATCGCCCTCCCACCCACATTGAACTAAAATTTACAGTAACATGACACAAACACTCACACAGAATCTGAAATTTGCAGAAACAGACACACACACATTTAATTTGAAAGGGGTGCAGCCTGGGAGTGTCAGTTTTTGATGATGTCACTTCCTCGCTCGGCATCCATGTTTGATGAGGTCAATCAAACAGGAAGAAGTGAAGCCGAGGCTCCAGAAATCCGGGTCCCCAAGAGGAAATGAAAGCCCGGGAGGGTGAAAAGAAGTAAATAATCAGGAATAAATAATATATATACTTTACTTCTGTTCACTAAATGTCTGCCAGTCTGTGGTTTGCCTGGAGTGTAATAAAATGAATGGAAAGATCGCACAGTAGCTTTTGCTCTGAAAACATCCCAAGCACATTCCCCAATAAAGCCTAGTCCAGAAAAAAATCAGATGGACTATTCTGAAAATAATGTAAAAAATATAATATAGATATATATTTTTTTAAAAGGTCTTGTCTTGTTTGAGTTGGGCTGAAGGGGAGAGTAAGATCCCACAACAGGATGTGCCATGAAACACTCCACAAACATTCCCCAATAAAGTCCAGTCCAGAAAAATATCAAATGGCTTGATGTATATCTGTAGATTTGCTTTTCACTAAATTCTTGAAAGAAAGACAAAGTAAGATGCAACAACAGTGCAGTCTGGCATTAAATCAGTATGATCTAATGGTGTATACTTTGTTTTTTTCAGACATGAGATGCAGTGCCAATGCACATGGCAGATAACTTGAACACAGACAAGCCCTGCATACACACCAGCTTTTGCTCTCTGCCTGTCTCTCTCTCTCTCTCTCTCTCTCTCACACACACACAGGCCAGCCTCAAAAATTGCCACAAATCACTATCAGCAATGAAAGAAAGTTAATTTCTATCATTGCTCTGCTCTGTTTGGCAGTTTAAAACCAAACAGACAGTTTTCAGTATTTTATCTTTTCAGTTTGCGGCCTACAGAAACAGGCTTTCTATTCTACATCAAAAGCAAATGCTGTGGATGTGGGAAATCTGAAATAAAACAGAAAATGTTGGAAATACTCAGCAGGTAAAGCAGCATCTGTGGAGAGAGAGAGAAACAGAGTTAATGTTTCAGCTCGATTAACTTTTGTCAGATTCTGGCAAGGTTCTGACGAAAGGTCATCGAGCTGAAACATTTACTCTGTTTCTCTGTATCTCCACTGATGCTGCCTAACATACTGAGTATTTGCAGCATTTTCTGTTTTCATTTCTATTCTGCATGTTGTCTTGATTTCATGTGTCTCTCTCACTGCCTGCCTGCCTTGACTTGATTTGAGTAGAGTGGAATAAAAAGAATGCAAAGATCCCAGAGCAGCTTTTGTCAGACAGTCCACAAAGACAATTTTCAGTATCTCACTGACTGACTGTCTGTCTTGAAGTGAAGATGAAATAATTTGCAATAAAGTGATACACAACAGCATTTCATGCGGACTAGAATTAAATCAATAGAGTTTATGACAACAACAGGAGGTAATAAGACAGCAGACCACATCTCACACAAACACCAGCTTTTGCCCTCTCTCTCTCTCACACACACTCACAGCCTGCAGAGAGATGACAGCCGTGTTGGAAGATTAAAACCAAAAAGACACTTTTCAGTATCTTGTCTTTGCACTCTGTGGCCTACAGAAACAGGCTTTCTATTCTGCTACTTGCCTTTTGATTTCATGTCTCTCTCCCTCTCACTGACTCTCTGTCTGTCTGCCACTCACAGTCTCCCTGTCACCCACACTGAACTAAAATTTACAGTAACATGACACACACACTCACACAGACTCTGCAATTTGCAGAAACTCTCACATCCATTTTGAAAGGGGAGCGGCTGAGTCACGTGACCCTGTGGCTGGTCCTCTGACATCACAATGGGCGATGACGCGATCAGCTCGAGCGGGAAACCCTTAAATTAAATTAAATTCAATTAACAATCACTCTCAGTCCGGGTCTTGCTCCCTGCAGCGCCCTCAGGAATCTCTGTCCGTCTGAACTGAACCCATTGTTCCCCAGCCTGAAACAGATTGTAGTTTAAACAGGAAATAAACAGATTGAACATCAGATCAAATAACCGCGAGACTGGGGTTAATATTTGAATAATAATTAGACCAATATTACCCACAGTGACTGAATCCAATTGATATTTTATTTCTTACATGAAACATTAACACAAACACTCACACGATCCGCTCCAGACTCCGGCAGGTCAGTGTGAGGCAGTGGAGAGCCGGGACAGATCCATCTGTGAAGGAGTTTAATGTCAGGTCCAGATCCGTCAGTGAGTGGTTTGTACTGAGAGCGGAGGCGAGATCCTCGGCACAAGAATCTGTGAGACTGACACCCCATAGACTGGGGATCAGAGAGAGAAATTACAGGAATCAGAGTCAATCCCCAGAGTTTATTAATAACACTATTACTGATACTAATAATAATGTTCAGTGTCAGACATCCGGTTATTATAAACACAATCTCACAGTCTGGAACTTACCGCAGTTTCTGCATTTTACAGTCCGGGTTCCACAGAGCCACAGACAGCAGTTTCACTCCTGAATCTCCCATTTTATTGTCACTCAGTCTAAACACAAACAAAGAGAAACAAACTGAATCAAAGACCGGATCTGATATATTTTTCTCTCTCTGATATTACAGCAATCACTGAAAGTATTTCAGGACATTAATCACCCGGTTTGCTCCCGCGATTTCCCCCCTGGTCGTGTCGGGTGGTGTCGGGACCGGTGGCGGGTCGGGTGGGGTTGCGGTCGGGTTGGGGTCGGGGTCGGGGTCGGTGGCGGGTCGGGTGGGGTCGGGGGTTGGAGTCGGGGTCAGTTGTGGTCGGGGGTGGGGACGGGGTCGGGTGGGGTCGTGGGTGGGGCCGGGGTCGGGTGGGGTCGGGTTCGGGGGTGGGTCGGGGGTGGGGTCGGGTGGGTTCGGGGGTGGGGGCGCGGTCGGCTGGGGTCGGGGGTGGGGCCGGGGTCGGGTGGGGTCGGGGGTGGGACCGGGGTGGGGTCGGGGTCCGGGGTGGGTCCGGGGTCGGGTGGGGTCGGGGGTGGGGCCGGGGTCGGGTCGTGCGGGGTCGGGGGTAGGGCCGGGGTCGGGTGGGTTCGGGGTCGGGGGTGGGTCAGCGGTCGGGTGGGGTCGGGGTCGGGATGGGTCGGGGGTGGGGCCGGGGTCGGGTGGGTTCGGGGGTGGGGGCGCGGTCGGCTGGGGTCGGGGTTGGGGCCGGGGTCGGGTGGGGTCGGGGGTGGGGTCGGGGGTGGGGCCGGGGTCGGGTGGGGTCGGGGGTGGGGCCGGGGATGAGGCCGGGGTCGGGTGGGGTCGGGGGTGGGGCAGCGGTCGGGTGGGGCTTTGGGTCGGGAGGGGTCGGGGGTGGAGCCGTGGTCGGGTGGAGTCGGGGGTGAGGCCAGGGTGGGGGGTGGGGCCGGTGTCGGGTGCGGTCGGTGTCGGGGGTGGGTCCGTGGTCGGGTGTGTTCGGGGGTGGGCCCGGGCTCGGGTGGGTTCGGGCGTGGGGGCGCGGTCGGCTGTGGTCGGGGGTGTTGCCGGGGTCGGTGGCTGGTCGGGGGTGGGCCCGGGGCTTGGGTCGGTGGCGGGTTGGCGGTGGGGCCGATGTCGGTGGCGGGACCGGGGTCGGGCGTGTGGCCGGTGTCGGTGACTGGTCGGGTGGGTTCTGGGTCGCGTGGGGTCGGTGGTGGGTTAGGGGTGGGGCCGGGGGTGGGGCCGGGGTCGGTGTGGGGTGAGGCCGGGGTCGGGTGTGGTCAGGGTTGGTGCCGGGGTCGGGTGGGGTTGGGGGTGCGGCCGGTGGTGGGGCCGGGGTCGGGGTGGGGTGGGGCCGGGGTCGGGTCGGGGTCGTTGGAATGTCGGGTCGGGGCCGGGGTCGGTGGCGGGTCGGGTAGGGTTGGAGTCGGTGGATGGTCGTGTCGGGGTCACTGGATGGTCGGGTGGGGTCGGGGTCGGTGGATGGTCGGTTGGGGCGGTGTCGGGTCGGGTGGGGCAGGGGCCGGGTTCCGGTCGTGTGGGGCCGGGCTCGGTTCGGTAGGGGCCTTGGTCGGGTCAGGTGGGGCCGGGGTCGGGGTCGGGTCAGGTGGGGCCGGGTCGGGTCGCGTGGGGCCGGGGTCGGGGGGTTCGTGGGTGGGGCCGGGTGGGGCCGGGGTCGGGTGGGGTCGGAGCCGGGGGCGGTTCGGGTGGGGCCGGGGTTGGTGGCGGTTCGGGTGGGGCCGGGGTCGGGTCGGGTCAGGTGGGGCCGGGGTCGGTGGCGGGTCGGGTTGGGCCGGGGACGGTGGCGGGTCGGGTGGGGCCGGGGTCGGTGGCGGGTGGGGACCAGGTCGGGTCGGGTGGGGTCGGGGTTGGGTCCGGGGTGCGGCCGGTGGTGGGGCCGGGGTCGGGGTGGGGTGGGGCCGGGGTCGGGTCGGGGTCGGTGGTATGTCGGGTCGGGGCCGGGGTCGGTGGCGGGTCGGGTGGGGTCGGGGTCGGTGGATGGTCGTGTCGGGGTCGGTGGATGGTCGGGTGGGGTCGGGGTCACTGGATGGTCGGGTGGGGTCAGGGTCGGTGGATGGTCGGGTGAGGCCGGGGTTGGTGGATGGTCAGGTGGGGTCGGGTCGGTGGCGGGTCGGGTTGTGCCGGGGTCGTCGTTCGGTCGGGTGTTTTCGGGGTCAGGTTTGGGTCGGGTGCGGCCGGGGTCGGTGGCGGGTCGGGCGGGGCCGGGGTCGTCGTTGGGTCGGGTGTGTTCGGGTTCAGGGTCGGGTCGGGTGTGGCCGGGGTCGGTGGCGGGTCGGGTGGGGCCGGGGTCGGGTCGGGTGGGGCCGGGGTCGGGTCGGTGTCGGGGTCGGGTAGGGCTGGGGCCGCGGTCGGGTGGGGTCGGGGTCGGGTCGGTGTCTGGGTCGGGTAGGGCTGGGGTCGGGGTTGGATCGGGTGGGGCCGCGGTCGGGTCGGGTGTAGCCGGGGTCGGTGGTTGGGCCGGGGTCGGGTGGGGCCGGGGGTGGGGCCGGGGTCGGGTGGGGTCGGGGGTGGGGCCGGGGTCGGCTGGGGTCGGGGGTGGCGGGTCGGGGGTGGGTCCGGGGTCGGGTGGGGTCGGGGGTGGGGCCGGGATCGGGTGGGGTCGGGGGTGGGGCCGGGTTCGGGTGGGGTCGGGGGTGGGGCCGGGGTCGGATGGGGCCTGGTTCGGTTGCGGGTCGTGTGGGGCCAGGGTCGGTGGATGGTCGGGTGGGGTCGTTGGAGGGTCGGGTGTGGGGCCGGGATTGGTTGCGGTCGGGGTCAGTGGCGGGTGGGGTCGGGTTCAGGTGGGGCCGGGTTCGGTTGTGGGTCGGGTGGGCCCGGGGTCCGTGGATGGTCGGGTGGGGTCGGGGGATGGTCGGGTGGGGTCGGGGGATGGTCGGGTGGCGCCGGGGTCGGTGAATGGTCGGGTGGGGTCGGTGGATGGTCGGGTGGGGCCGGGGTCGGTGGATGGTCGGGTGGGGCCGGGGTCGGGGGATGGTCTGGTGGGGCCGGGGTCGGTGGATTGTCGGGTGGGGTCATAGATACATAGATACATAGAAGATAGGAGCAGGAGTAGGCCATCCGGCCCTTCGAGCCTGCTCCGCCATTTAATGAGATCATGGCTGATCCTCCAATTCAGTATCCCGTCCCCGCCTTCTCTCCGTAACCCTTAACCCCTTTTGCCTGTAGAAATATATCTAATTCCCTCTTAAATATATTTAATGAGCTGGCGTACACTGCCCTCTGTGCCAATGAGTTCCACAGGTTCACCACCCTCTGAGTGAAGAAATTCCCCCTCATTTCTGTCCTAAATGGTTTAGCCCTTATCCTTAAATTATGTCCTCTAGTTCTGTTCTCACCCGCCAAGGAAAACATTCCTTCTGCATCTAGTCTGTCTAGACCTGTCAGAATTTTATACACTTCTATGAGGTCCCCTCTCAATCTTCTAAACTCCAGTGTGTACATCCCTAAACTACATAGTCTCTCCTCATAGGTCAATCCCGCCATTCCTGGTATCAGCCTGGTGAATCGCCGCTGCACCCCCTCCATGGCAAGAACATCTTTCCTCAGATGAGGCGACCAAAACTGTACACAGTACTCGAGGTGTGGTCTCACCAGTGCCCTGTACAGCTGCAGCAAGGTATCCCTGTTCCTGTATTCCAACCCTTTTGCTATGAAGGCCAGCATACCGTTTGCCTTCTTGACCGCCTGTTGCACCTGCATGCTCGCCTTCAGTGACTGGTGTACAAGAACACCCAGGTCTCTCTGTACTTCCCCCTCTCCCAATTTATTGCCATTTAAATAATAATTTGCCCTCCCGTTCCTGCACCCAAGGTGGATAACTTCGCACTTGTCCACATTATAGTGCATCTGCCATTTATCCGCCCAATCACCCAGTCTGTCCAAATCGCTCTGGAGCTTCCTGGTCTCCTCCTCTGAGCCCACCCCCCCTCCTAGTTTAGTGTCGTCTGCAAATTTGGAAATGCTGCATCCGACTCCCTGATCCAGGTCATTAATGTAAATTGTGAACAGCTGGCGACCCAGGACAGATCCCTGCGGTACCCCACTTGTTACTGCCTGCCATTCAGAAAATGAGCCGTTTATTCCAACTCTCTGTTTTCTATCTGACAGCCAGTTCTCTATCCACGTCAATACTTTCCCCTTTATCCCATGAGCTTCAATTTTCCCTGCTAATCTTTTATGTGGGACCTTATCGAAGGCCTTTTGGAAGTCCAGGTACACCACATCTACTGGCTCTCCCCCATCTATTTTACCAGTTACTCCCTCAAAAAATTCCAATAGATTAGTCAAGCACGATTTACCCTTTGTAAATCCATGTTGACTCTGTCCTATCCTGTCCCCATTTGCTAAGTGCTCCGCTATTTCATCCTTAATGATGGACTCCAGCATTTTGCCCACAACTGATGTAAGGCTTACAGGTCTGTAATTACCTGCTTTGTCCCTACCCCCCTTTTTGAATAGTGGGGTAACGTTAGCTACCCTCCAATCCATGGGCACTGTTCCCGAGTCTAATGAATTCTGAAAAATCATACTTAGTGCATCCGCTATCTCTAGGGCCACCTCCTTCAGCACCCTAGGATGCATGTTATCAGGCCCTGGGGATTTGTCCGCCTTCAATCCCTTTAGCTTCCTTAACACCATATCCTTAGAGATATTGATTTGCGTCAGTTCCTCCTTTGCAAATGTCCCTATTTTTCCCGATATCCCAGGGAGGTTTTTTGTGTCTTCCTTCGTAAAGACTGACCCAAAGTATGCATTTAGTTGGTCTGCCATTTCCTTATTTCCCGTTATATATTCCCCCGTATCTGACTGCAATGGGCCAACTTTGGTTTTCACCAGTCTTTTCCTCTTGATATACTTATAAAAGCTTTTGGAGTTAGTTTTTATATTTTCCGCCAGCTTGCTTTCGTAAGCTATTTTGCCCCTCTTGATTAAGCCCTTTTTCCTCCTTTGCTCTATCTTAAACTGTTCCCAATCTTCCGCTCTGGCGCTTTTTTTGGCTATTTTATACGCCCTATCTTTGGATTTTATGCTGTCTCTAATTTCCCCTGTTATCCACGGTTGAGTCACCTTTTTAGATTTCCTTTTATGCCAGATTGGTATAAACAATTTTTGCAATTTTGTCATTCTATCTTTAAATGCTTGCCATTGTTTATCTACCTCCAGTCCTCCCAGGAACGTTGTCCAATCAGACCTACTCAGTTCCCGTCTAATGGCATCATAATTCCCCTTGTTTAAATTCAGGACCTTAGTATCTGAGTCAATTTCTTCGCTCTCCATTTCGAGTGAGAAATCGATCATGTTATGATCGCTCTGACCCAAGGGTCCCCGTACAACAAGATTACTAATTAGTCCCTTCTCATTGCACAGTACCCAGTCCAATATAGCCTGTTCCCGAGTTGGTTCCTCGACATATTGATCCAGATAACCATCCCTTAAACACTCAAGGAATTCCTCCTCCTCATTATTTTTACTGATTAGGCTATTCCAATCTATATGTAAGTTAAAGTCACCTATGATGACAGCTGTGCTCTTATTGCACGCTTCTCTAATTTCCCTCGTGATGCCCTCCCCAACCTCTATTTTACTATTTGGAGGCCTATATACCACTCCTATTAATGTTTTTCGCCCCTCGCTATTTCTTAGCTCCACCCATATAGATTCTGTATTAACTGAGTTAATATCCTTCCTTTCAATTGCATTTATCCCTTCTTTTACCAGCAATGCTACCCCTCCTCCCTTTCTTTTTTGTCGATCCTTCCTAAATACTGAATACCCCTGTATGTTAAGCTCCCAGCCCTGCTCACCCTGCAACCATGTTTCCGTAATCCCAATTAGATCATAATTATTAACCTCTATTTCCACAGCTAATTCATCTACCTTGTTCCTGATGCTTCTCGCATTAAGGTATAAAACCCTCAGGCTTTTTTTATGCTCACATTTTTTATGAATTAGTTTGGCCCTTTGTTTTTTGTTCCTCACCCTTTTACCATTTATTTCTGTCTGCCTTTCACTTTCCTCCATTTCACTACATAGGTTTCTAGCCCCCTGCCATACTAGTTTAAATGCTCCCGAACTGCTTTATCAAAAATTACCCCGAGAACATCAGTTCCATCTTTGCACAGGTGTAGACCGTCCCTTTTGTATCGGTCACACCTACCACAAAACTGGTTCCAATGCCTCAAAAATTTTAAACCCTCCCTCTTACACCAATGCTCAAGCCACGTATTTAGCCTAACTATCCTGTTCTCTGTACTCTTACTAGCACGTGGCACTGGTAGTAATCCAGAGATTACTACCTTCGAGGTCCTACTTTTTAGCTTGGCTCCTAACTCCCTAAATTCTACTTGTAGGAACTCTTCCCTTTTTTTAGCTACGTCGTTGGTACCAACATGTATCACGACAACTGGCTGTTCCCCCTCCCCCTCCAGAATGTTCTGCACCCGCGCCGAGACATCCTTGACCCTTGCACCAGGGAGGCAACATACCATCCTGGAGTCTCGGTCGCGACCACAGAAACCCCTATCTATTCCCCTTACAATCGAATCCCCTATTACTATAGCCCTGCCACTCTTTTTCCCTCCCTTCTTTGCAACAGAGCCAGTCATGGTGCCATGAGCCTGGCTGCTGGTGCCTTCCCCCGATGAGTCATCCCCCCCGACAACAGCACCTAAGGCGGTGAACCTGTTGCTAAGGGAGACAACCCCAGGGGATTTCTGCACTACCTTCCTGTGGATGGTCGGGTGGGGTCGGGGTGTGGTCGGTGGATGGTCAGGTGGGGCCGGGGTCGGGGGATGGTCTGGTGGGGCCAGGGTCGGGGGATGGTCGGGTGGGGTCGTTGGATGGTCGGGTGGGGCCGGGGTCGGTGGCGGATCGGGTGGGGCTTGGGTCGGTGGATGGTTGGGTGAGGCCGGGTTCGGGTGGGATCGGTGTCGGTGGATGGTCGGGTGGGGCCGGTATCGGTGTCGGGTTGCGTGGGGCCGGGTTCGGGTGGGGCCGGGTCGGTGGATGGTCGGGTGGGGCCGGGGTCGGTGGCTGGTCGGGTGGGGCCGGGGTCGGTGGCTGGTCGGGTGTGGCCGGTGTCGGGTGGGTCCGGTGTCGGGTGGGATCGGGGTCGGTGGATGGTCGCGTGGGGTCGGGGGATGGTCGGGTGGGTCGGGGGATGGTCGGGTGGGGTCGCGAGAAGGTCGGGTGGGGTCGGTGCTTGGTCGGGTGGGGTCGGGCGATGGTCGGCTGGGGTCGGGGTCGGTGAATGGTCGGGTGGGATCGGTGGATGGTCGGGTGGGTTCGGTTGCGGGTCTGGTGGGGCCGGTGTCGGTGGATGGTCGGGTGGGTTCGGGGTCGGTGTCGGGTCGGGTGGGGTTGGGGTCGTTGAATGGTCGGGTGGGATCGGTGGATGGTCGGGTGGGTTCGGTTGCGGGTCTGGTGGGGCCGGTGTCGGTGGATGGTCGGGTGGGTTCGGGGTCGGTGTCGGGTCGGGTGGGGTCGGGGTCGTTGAATGGTCGGGTGGGATCGGTGGATGGTCGGGTGGGTTCGGTTGCGGATCTGGTGGGGCCGGGGTCGGTGGATGTTCGGGTGGGGCCGGGGTCGGTGGATGTTCGGGTGGGGCCGGGGTCAGGGGATGGTCGGATGTAGTCGGGGTCGGTGGATGGTCGGGTGGGGTCGGGTGGGTTCGGGGATGGTCGGGTGGGGTCGGGGGATGGTAGGGTGGGGTCGGGGTTGGTGGATGGTCGGGTGGGGCCGGGGTCGGGGGTTGGTCGGGTGGGGCCGGGGTCGGGGGATGGTCGGGTGGGGTCGGTGTCGGTGGTTGGTCGGGTGGGGTCGGTGGATGGTAGGTTGGTGTCGGGGTCGGTGGATGGTCGGGTGGGGCCGGTGGATGGTCGGGTGGGGCCGGGGTCGGTGGATGGTCGGGTGGGGCCGGGGTCGGTGGAGGATCGGGTGGGGCTTTGGTCGGTGGATGGTCAGGTGGGGCCGGGTTCGGGTGGGGTCGGTGTCGGTGGATGGTCGGGTGGGGCCGGGGTCGGTGTCGGGTCGGGTGCGGCCGGGGTCGGGTGGGGCCGGGGTCGGGTGGGGTCGGGGTTGGGTCGGGTCGGGTTGTGTGGGGCCGGGGTCGGGTGGGGTCGGGCTTGGAGTCGGGTGTCCCTCAGACCAGTCTCATTCCCTGATGATCAGAATTACCCTCCCGGAGATCAGTGACCGGCTTCGTCATGTTTGGATAAACTTTTCTCATTTCTGCTGCTCCTTAATTCCCGTGTTTTCTGGGAATGGGGCGATTTTCCCAGAATTAAATGATAAAGCGGTGATTCCCTGTACTTTATACTCTGTGCATTATATTAATCTGTATAGTATCTCGGGGTGAGTTATAGTGTGAAACGCTAACTGCTGCTGTAAAATCAGTCCCCCAGGATTTTATATAACACGGAGAATTTATGCTGAAATAAAAACAGGAAATGCTGGAAATACCCAGCAGGTCAGGCAGCATCTATAGAGAGAGAAACAGAGTTAATGTTTCAGGTCGAGGACCCTTGGTCAGAGCTGGAAAATGTTACAGATGTAACAGGTTTTTAAGCAAGTGTCGGGGCCGGGAAAGGTGGGGGGAGCGGAGGAAAGAACAAAAGGGAAGGTCTGTGATAGGGTGGAAGACAGGAGAGATTAAAAGACAAAAGGGATGATGGTGCAAGCAAAAGGAGCTGGTAATGGGACAAGTTAAAATCAAAGGATGAATCTAGATGAGGAGTGAATGGCAATGGCAGAATCATCAACAGCTGTCATAAAGGGGAAAAAAGGGAAAAGGAAAAAACAATAATGAAAAAAGTAAAATAGGGGCCGAGTTTATAATCTGAAATTGTTAAACTCGATGTTGAGTCCAGAAGGCTGTAAAGTGTCTAATTGAAAGATGAGGTCTGTTCCTCGATCTTGTTTTGTACTTTGTTGGAAGAGTGTAAGAGGCCGAGGACAGAGAGATCAGAGTGGGAGTGGAGCAGAGAATTAAAGCGATAGGCGACCAGAAGCTCGGGGTCACACTTATGGACTGAGCGGAGGTGTTCCGCAAAGCGGGCACCCAATCTGCGTTTGGTCTCCCCAATGTAGAGGAGACCGCATCGTCAGCAGCGAATACAGTATACTAAATTGCAAGAAGTACAAGTAAATCGCTGTTTCACCTGGAAGGAGTGTTTGGGGTCCTGGACAGTGGGAAGGGAAGTGGTAAAAGGGCAGGTGTAGCATTTACTGCGCTTGCACGGGAAGGTGCTTTGGCAAGGGGAAGGGATGTTGGAGATGATTGAGGAGTGGACCAGGGTGTAGCGGAGGGAGCGATCCCTTCGGAATGCTGAAATGGGAGGTGAGGGGAAGATGTGCTTGGTGGTGGTATCACGCTGGAAGTGGCGGAAATGGCGGAAGATGATCCGTTGAATGTGGGGGCTGGTGGGGTGAAAGGTGAGGACAACGGGAACCCTATCGTGGTTCCGGGTGGGAGGGGAAGGGATGAGAGCAGAAATGCGGGAAATAGAATGAACACGGTCAAGAGCCGTGTCACCACGGTAGTGGGGAATCCTCGGTTGAGGAATAAAGAAGACGTGTCGGAAGCACTAGTATGGAACGTGGCATCGTCAGAGCAGATGCGGCAGTGACAGAAAAACTGGGAGAATGGACCAGGGTCCTTACAGGAAGCGAGGTGGGAGGAAGTGTATTCCAGGTAGCTGTGGGAGTCAGAGGGCTTATAGTGAATGTTTGTCAATAGCAGCAATAGGGTTTATTCTGTCCCGTTACAAGTTTCAAATGTCGCTGTGCTCCTAGTTTATAGGGGAGCGAAGTCTTTCACTTTATTCCCATTAAACTGGCTCTACATTTATTTCAGGTGTAACTGGCCCCACAGGTTTTGGGGAATTTTCGGAAGTTACCTTCCCGAGCGGAGCCTCACACAGAGGGGGTAGATTATGGGGAATTCCCGGTTCACTGCCCCCGGTTTACCCAGGAGCCGCCCGCTGTGTGCGAGGCCCCACCGCTGGCCGGTGTGTGTCTGTACTCCGGTTAGATTGGAACCTTTTCACCGGCAGGTTTAAGATCCTGAGTATCAATCTTTACTCAATGTTCAGGACTGTGAATAATTGTAAACATTAACAGCTGAAAGAATTCCCGATTCCCCAATATTCCCAATCCAGGAAACTAACCCCTCGACAGGACACACCCTGCACGGTATTGGAGTAAATATCGAACTATTCGTGATTTAAACTCGGGTTCCAGTCCTGTTTCTAGTTGAAATGGTGGATGTGGAAAACATTTTAAATCAATGTTATCTTTGTTGCCGGATTATATTTTATGTTTACATTCCACTGTCCACCCTTATTAAATATGATTTATTGTAATTAATTTATCAGACTCTCAGTGACCTGTATTTGCTGATCTGATAAAGACTGTAAAATCCCTACTTGTTCACAAGGATCCATTTTAGATTCTCCAGTCCTTAGGGAATTACTGACCGATCCTCTTATTATTGGTCATATTTGTGTTGAATCTGCTTCTCCCTGGTTTAACTGAACTGTTTGTTTCCCTTCATTACGGAGCAACAACACAATCCGTGACTGTTCTACAATTCACCCAACAGTTAGACAAATAAACAGTTACCTCAGCACCCAGCATTTGTGCAGTACGGGTCCCAGCCGCTGGAGTCCTTCACACTCAATGTAGCAGTCCTGTAGATCGAGGTGTTTTATTGTATCACAGAGTCGAATGACATGAGACAGGACCGCACAGTCAATCGGGGTCAATGACAATCTACTAAATGTAACTGATTCCACAGATCCCACTGTGTTCCGAGCCTGTGCTTTATTCTGAGACTCAAACAGGTAGTGGAATGTGTTCAGGAGGTTCCTTTTCCCAGTTTCACTCTCTGTGTTTCCAATCTGTCCTTCAACCTTCTCCTTCACCCAGTCAATCACTCGGCAGGTGGTTTGATGAAGAAATGGACCCAGAAACTCCTCCAGGGGCCGAGCTGCCTGTGGGGTGGAGAGACCAGCAACAAAACGGAGAAATATCTCAAATCGCCCATCTTCCTTGTTGTGGGATTCCCTGAGGAGTTTCAGGATGTCCCCGGGATCTGGAGTCAGGAATTGTGTGAGTGCGGCTACAAACTCTTGGATGGTGAGGTGCAGGAATGTGTACACCACGCTCTGGACAGATACATCTCTCTCCAAAAGTTCCATCATGAACCCGGACAGGAACTGGGAAGGTTGCAGATTGTACTTGATCAAATCTCCATTTCCAAACACAATCTTCTTCTCGGAGACTCCTGTGAAGGCCATCTCACCAAGCTACAGTAACACATCACGGGGGCTTTCAATCTCTCGGCCATGGTTTTTCAGAATGTTGTAAATATAGTAGGAATATAGTTGGGTGATGGTCTTGGGAACACGCTGCTGTTTCCTGTCTCTTTGTGTAAAGAAGGGACCCAGTGACAGACCGAGGATCCAGCAGTAGGAAGGGTTGTAGCACATGGTGTACAGGATCTTGTTCTCTTCCACGTGTTTGAAAACAGCTGCTGCCACCGTCTGATCTTCAAAAAACTTGTGGAAATATTCCTTCCGTTCCTCACCAACAAATCCCAGGATTTCAGCCCAGACACTGATCTCAGCCTTTTCCAATAAATGTAATGCAGTGGGGCGGCTGGTCACTAGCACTGAACATCCTGGGAGCAGCTTGTGCTGTATTAAACTGTACACAATGTCAGACACTTTACATCGGCATTCGGGATCTGTGCACATGTGCTGAGGTTCTGTATTTCTCCGATTGTCAGCAAAATCGATACTGTCCTTGAATTCATCCAAACCATCGAATATAAACAGCAATCTCTCTGGGTTCTTCCAGAGCTCTCCCAGAATATTCCTTAAGTAAGGATAGAAAATGAGTATCAGGTTCCACAGGGTTATTTTACAGTTAATAGCGTTCAAATCCAGGAATTTAAAGCAGAAAGCAAATTGAAAGTGTGGGTATATTTTCCCAGTGGCCCAGTCATGTACCATCTTTTGTACCATTGTTGTTTTTCCAATCCCCCGCACTTCACTCACTGCTCCTGAACTCCCAGGATTGTACTTTCTCCGGGAAAAACTGCTGTGGAACAATTGATCAGTTCGGATTTTCTCCAGTTCTTTCCGGAGATGTTTCTCTCTCCACTTTTCATGGTCTCGGCCTCTTGCCAACAGTTCATGTTCTACAAGTGTCCGATCTCGAACAGTAGAAATGACCGTTAGCTCAGCGTATCGATCAACCAGCTGGAAAATCTTAACCTTCTCCTTTATTAGGATAGTGTTCACTCTCAGTGTTTCAGTTTGTACCCGAAGTGTTTCCTTGTGTTTCTGTTGAACATCTTCAATTTGAAAAGACAAGAAGTGGTTCTCAGCATTAGTTGTATTGACATAAAACAACTTCTCAATACCATTTCACTGTACAGTAAAATATTGCAAGATTTAATTCACAGCTTCAAAAGAGAAGCCGGCAAAACAAAAACCTCGCTGGAAAGTGAACAATGGCTAAAAAATGTTTCAAATTCTCACTTGATTCTAACATTCACTGAACAAAGAGATTTCTATGAGAGTGATATTTTCCCTCTGAAGGTTAATGCCATCAGCGCTGCTTTGTACAGTAGATATCTCATTACAAATCCACACAAGACCCTGGTAATACAATAGTAGTGGATCTCATTGATCAATCTTCAAAGGGAGCAGCTAGAAGAAACGAGAAGGATAAGGACAGATTGTGAATGGTCAGGAGTCCCATTGTCATTGTATCAGACCGTGGGATGGTTATCTGGAGGATTGGGTGTACTGGGAGAGGGACAGACTGTGAATGGTCACTAGTCCCACTGTCATTGTATCAGACCGTGGGATGGCTATCCCGAGCATTGTGTGTACTGGGAGAGGGACAGACTATGAATGGCCGCTAGTCGCCCTGTCATTGTATCAGACCGTGGGATGGTTATCTGGAGGATTGTGTGTACTGGGAGAGGGACAGACTGTGAATGGTCAGGAGTCCCACTGTCATTGTATCAGACCGTGGGAAGGTTATCTGGAGCATTGTGTGTACTGGGAGAGGGACAGACTGTGAATGGTCACTAGTTCCACTGTCATTGTATCAGACCTTGGGAAGGTTATCTGGAGGATTGTGTGTACTGGGAGAGGGACAGACTGTGAATCGCCACTAGTCCCACTGTCATTGTATCAGACCGTGGGAAGGTTATCTGGAGGATTATGTGTACTGGGAGAGGGACAGACTGTGAATGGTCACTAGTCCCACTGTCATTGTATCAGACCGTGGGAAGGTTATCTGGAGGATTGTGTTTACTGGGAGAGGGACAGACTATGAATGGTCACAAGTCCCACACTCATTGTATCAGACCGTGGGATGGTTATCTGGAGGATTGTGTGTACTGGGAGAGGGACAGGCTGTGAATGGCCAGTAGTCCCACTGTCATTGTATCAGTCCGTGGGAAGGTTATCTGGAGGATTGTGTGTACTGGGAGAATGACAGACTGTGAATGGTCACTAGTCCCACACTCATTGTATCAGAGCGTGGGAAGGTTATCTGGAGGATTGTGTGTACTGGGAGAGGGACAGACTGTGAATGGTCACTAGTCCCACTCTCATTGTATCAGTCCGTGGGATGGTTATCTGGAGGATTGAGTGTACTGGGAGAGGGATGACTTTGAATGGCCACTAGTCCCATTGACATTGTATCAGCCCGTGGGAAGGTTATCTGGATGATTGTGTGTACTGGGAGAGGGCGAGACGGTGAATGGCCAGGATTCCCCTGTCATTGTATCAGACTGTGGGAAGGTTATCTGGAGGATTGTGTGCACTGGGAGAGGGTCAGACTGTGAATGGCCACTTTTCCCCCTGTCATTGTATCAGACCGTGGGATGGTTATCTGGAGGATTGTGTGCACTGGAGAGGGACAGACTGCGAATGGCCAGGAGTCCCACTGTCATTGTATCAGACCGTGGCATGGTTATCTGGAGGATGGTGTGTACTGGAAGAGGGACAGACTGTGAATGGTCACTAGTCCCACTGTCATTGTTTCAGACCGTGGGATGGTTATCTGGAGGATTGTGTGTACTGGGAGAGAGACAGACTGTGAATGGCCACTAGTCCCGCTGTCATTGTATCAGACCGTGGGAAGGTTATCTGTAGGTTTGTGTGCACTGGGAGAGGGACAGACTGTGAATATCCAGGAGTCCCACTGTCATTGTATCAGACCGTGGGAAGGTTATCTGGAGGATTGTGTGCACTGGGAGAGGGGCAGACTGTGAATGGCCAGGATTCCTCAATCATTGTATCAGACCGCGGGATGGTTATCTGGAGGATTGTGTGTACTGGGAGAGGGACAGACTGTGAATGGCCAGGAGTCCCACTGTCATCGTATCAGTCCGTGGGAACGTTATCTTGAGGATTGTGTGTACTGGGAGAGGGACAGACTATGAATGGCCAGGAGACCCACTGTCATTGTATCAGACCGTGGGAAGGTTATCTGGAGGATTGTGTGCACTGGCAGAGGGACAGACTGTGAATGGTCACTAGTCCCACTATCATTGTATCAGACTGTGCGAAGGTTATCCGAAGGATTGTGTGTACTGGGAGAGGGACAGACTGTGAATGGTCACTAGTCCCACTGTCATTGTTTCAGACCGTGGGATGGTTATCTGGAGGATTGTGTGTAAAGGGAGAGGGACAGAATGTGAATGGCCAGGAGTCCCACTGTCATTGTATCAGACCGTGGGATGTTTATCTGGAGGATTGTGTGTACTGGGAGAGGGACAGACTGTGAATGGCCAGGAGTCCCACTATCATTGTATCAGACCGTAGGAAGGTTATCTGGAGGATTGTGTCTACTGGGAGAGGGACAGACTGTGAATGGCCAGGAGTCCCACTGTCATTGTATCAGACCGTGGGATGGTCATCTGGAGGATTGTGTGCAGTGGGAGAGGGACAGACTATGAATGGCCAGGAGTCCCACTGTCATTGTATCAGACCGTGTGACGGTTATCTGGAGGAATGTGTGTACTGGGAGAGGGACAGACTGTGAATGGCCACTACTCCCACTGTCATTGTATCAGACCGTGGGAAGGTTATCTGGAGATGTGTGTACTGGGAGAGGGGCAGACTGTGAATGGTCACTAGTCCCACTGTCATTGTATCAGACCGTGGGTTGGTTATCTGGAGCATTGTGTGTACTGGGAGAGGGACAGACTGTGAATAGTCACTAGTCCCACTGTCATTGTATCGGACCTTGGGATGGTTATCTGGAGGATTGTGTGTACTGGGAGAGGGAAAGACTGTGAATGGCCAGGATTCCCACTGTCATTGTATCAGACCGTGGGAAGGTTATCTGGAGGATTGTGTGTACTGGGAGAGGGACAGACTGTGAATGGCCAGTAGTCCCACTGTCATTTTATCAGACCGTGGGAAGGTTATCTGTAGGATTGTGTGTACTGGGAGAGGGACAGACTGTGAATGGCCTGAGTCCCGCTGTCATTGTATCAGACCGTGGGAAGGTTATCTGGAGGATTGCGTGCACTGGGAGAGGGACAGACTGTGAATGGTCACTAGTCCCACTATCATTTTATCAGACTGTACGAAGGTTATCCGAAGGATTGTGTGTACTGGGAGAGGGACAGACTGTGAATGGTCACTAGTCCCACTGTCATTGTATCAGACCATGAGATGGTTATCTGGAGGATTGTATGTACTGGCAGAGGGACAGACTGTGAATGGCCAGGAGTCCCACTATCATTGTATCAGACCGTGGGAAGGTTATCTGGAGGCATGTGTGTACTGGGAGAGGGACAGACTGTTAATGGCCAGGAGTCCCACTGTCATTGTATCAGACCGTGGGATGGTTATCTGGAGGATTGTGTGCACTGGGAGAGGGACAGACTGTGAATGGCCAGGAGTCCCACTGTCATTGTATCAGACCGTGTGACGGTTTTCTGGAGGATTGTGTGTACTGGGAGAGGGACAGACTGTGAATGGCCACTACTCCCACTGTCATTGTATCAGACCGTGGGAAGGTTATCTGGAGGCTTGTGTGTACTGGGAGAGGGACAGACTGTGAATGGCCAGGAGTCCCACTGTCATTGTATCAGACCGTGGGAAGGTTATCAGGAGATGTGTGTACTGGGAGAGGGGCAGACTGTGAATGGTCACTCGTCACACTGTCATTGTATCAGACCGTGGGATGGTTATCTGGAGGATTGTGTGTACTGGGAGAGGGACAGACTGAGAATAGTCACTAGTCCCACTGTCATTGTATCAGACCGTGGGATGGTCATCTGGAGGATTGTGTGCACTGGGAGAGGGACAGTCTGTGAATGGTCATTGGTCCCACTATCATTGTATCAGACTGTGCGATGGTTATCCGAAGGATTGTGTGTACTGGGAGAGGGACAGACTGTGAATGGTCACTAGTCCCACTGTCATTGTATCAGACCGTGGGATGGTTATCTGGAGGATTGTGTGTAAAGGCAGAGGGACAGACTGTGAATGGCCAGGAGTCCCACTGTCATTGTATCAGACCATGAGATGGTTATCTGGAGGATTGTGTGTACTGGCAGAGGGACAGACTGTGAATGGCCAGGAGTCATACTATCATTGTATCAGACCGTGGGAAGGTTATCTGGAGGCATGTGTGTACTGGGAGAGGGACAGACTGTGAATGGCCACTACTCCCACTGTCATTGTATCAGACCGTGGGATGGTTAACTGTAGGATTGTGTGCACTGGGAGAGGGACAGACTGTGAATGGCCAGGAGTCCCACTGTCATTGTATCAGACCGTGTGACGGTTTTCTGGAGGATTGTGTGTACTGGGAGAGGGACAGACTGTGAATGGCCACTACTCCCACTGTCATTGTATCAGACCCTGGGAAGTTTATCTGGAGGCTTGTTTGTACTGGGAGAGGGACAGACTGTGAATGGCCAGGAATCACACTGTCATTGTATCAGACCGTGGGAAGGTTATCAGGAGATGTGTGTACTGGGAGAGGGGCAGACTGTGAATGGTCACTCGTCACACTGTCATTGTATCAGACCGTGGGATGGTTATCTGGAGGATTGTGTGTACTGGGAGAGGGACAGACTGAGAATAGTCACTCGTCCCACTGTCATTGTATCAGACCGTGGGAAGGTTATCTGGATGATTGTGTGCACTGGGAGAGGGACAGACTGTGAATGGCCACTAGTCCCACTGTCATTGTATCAGACCGTTGTAAGGTTATCTGGAGCATTGTGTGTACTGGGAGAGGGAAAGACTGTGAATGGCCAGGAGTCCCACTGTAATTGTATCAGTCCGTGGGAAGGTTATCTGGAGGCTTGTGTGTACTGGGAGAGGGACAGACTGTGAATGACCAGTAGTCCCACTGTCATTGTATCAGACCTTGGGCAGGTTATCTGGAGGATTGTATGTACTGGGAGAGGGGCAGACTGTGAATGGTCACTAGTCCCACTGTCATTGTATCAGACCGTGGGATGGTTATCTGGAGGATTGTGTGTACTGGGAGAGGGGCAGACTGTGAATGGTCACTAGTCCCACTGTCATTGTATCAGACCGTGGGAAGGTTATCTGGAGGATTGTGTGTACTGGGAGAGGGGCAGACTGTGAATGGTCACTAGTGCCACTGTCATTGTATCAGACCGTGGGAAGGTTACCTGGAGGCCTGTGAGTACTGGGAGAGGGACAGCCTGTGAATGGCCAGGCGTCCCACTGTCATTGTATCAGACCGTGGGATGGTTATCTGGAGGATTGTTTGCACTGGGAGAGGGACAGACTGTGAATGGCCAGGAGTCCCACTGTCATTGTATCAGACCGTGTGACGGTTATCTGGAGGATTGTGTGTACTGGGAGAGGGACAGACTGTAAATGGCCACTACTGCCACTGTCATTGTATCAGACCGTGGGAAGGTTATCTGGAGGATTGTGTTTGCTGGGAGAGGGACAGACTATGAATGGTCACAAGTCCCACTGTCATTGTATCAGACCGTGGGATGGTTATCTGGAGGATTGTGTGTACTGGGAGAGGGACAGACTGTGAATGGCCAGTAGTCCCACTGTCATTGTATCAGTTCGTGGGAAGGTTATCTGGAGGATTGTGTGTACTGGGAGAATGACAGACTGTGAATGGTCATTAGTCCCACACTCATTGTATCAGAGCGTGGGAAGGTTATCTGGAGGATTGTGTGTACTGGGAGAGGGACAGACTGTGAATGGTCACTAGTCCCACTCTCATTGTATCAGACCGTGGGATGGTTATCTGGAGGATTGTGTGTACTGGGAGAGGGAGGAGTTTGAATGGCCACTAGTCCCACTGACATTGTATCAGCCCGTGGGAAGGTTATCTGGAGGATTGTGTGTACTGGGAGAGGGAGAGACGGTGAATGGCCAGTATTCCCCTGTCATTGTATCAGACTGTGGGAAGGTTATCTGGAGCATTGTGTGCACTGGGAGAGGGTCAGACTGTGAATGGCCACTTTTCCCCCTGTCATTGTATCAGACCGTGGGATGGTTATCTGGAGGATTGTGTGTACTGGAAGAGGGACAGACTGTGAATGGTCATTAGTCCCACACTCATTGTATCAGAGCGTGGGAAGGTTATCTGGAGGATTGTGTGTACTGGGAGAGGGACAGACTGTGAATGGTCACTAGTCCCACTCTCATTGTAGCAGACCGTGGGATGGTTATGTGGAGGATTGTGTGTACTGGGAGAGGGATGAGTTTGAATGGCCACTAGTCCCACTGACATTGTATCAGCCCGTGGGAAGGTTATCTGGAGGATTGTGTGTACTGGGAGAGGGAGAGACGGTGAATGGCCAGGATTCCCCTGTCATTGTATCAGACTGTGGGAAGGTTATCTGGAGCATTGTGTGCACTGGGAGAGGGACAGACTGTGAATGGCCAGGAGTCCCACTGTCATTGTATCAGTCCGTGGCATGGTTATCTGGAGGATGGTGTGTACTGGAAGAGGGACAGACTGTGAATGGTCACTAGTCCCACTGCCATTGTTTCAGACCGTGGGATGGTTATCTGGAGGATTGTGTGTACTGGGAGAGGGACAGACTGTGAATGGCCACTAGTCCCGCTGTCATTGTATCAGACCGTGGGAAGGTTATCTGTAGGTTTGTGTGCACTGGGAGAGGGACAGACTGTGAATATCCAGTGGTCCCACTGTCATTGTATCAGACCGTGGGAAGGTTATCTGGAGGATTGTGTGCACTGGGAGAGGGACAGACTGTGAATGGCCAGGATTCCTCAATCATTGTATCGGACCGTGGGATGGTTATCTGGAGGATTGTGTGTACTGGGAGAGGGACAGACTGTGAATGGCCGCCTTCAATCCCTTTAGCTTCCTTAACACCATATCCTTAGAGATATTGATTTGCGTCAGTTCCTCCTTTGCAAATGTCCCTATTTTTCCCGATATCCCAGGGAGGTTTTTTGTGTCTTCCTTCGTAAAGACTGACCCAAAGTATGCATTTAGTTGGTCTGCCATTTCCTTATTTCCCGTTATATATTCCCCCGTATCTGACTGCAATGGGCCAACTTTGGTTTTCACCAGTCTTTTCCTCTTGATATACTTATAAAAGCTTTTGGAGTTAGTTTTTATATTTTCCGCCAGCTTGCTTTCGTAAGCTATTTTGCCCCTCTTGATTAAGCCCTTTTTCCTCCTTTGCTCTATCTTAAACTGTTCCCAATCTTCCGCTCTGGCGCTTTTTTTGGCTATTTTATACGCCCTATCTTTGGATTTTATGCTGTCTCTAATTTCCCCTGTTATCCACGGTTGAGTCACCTTTTTAGATTTCCTTTTATGCCAGATTGGTATAAACAATTTTTGCAATTTTGTCATTCTATCTTTAAATGCTTGCCATTGTTTATCTACCTCCAGTCCTCCCAGGAACGTTGTCCAATCAGACCTACTCAGTTCCCGTCTAATGGCATCATAATTCCCCTTGTTTAAATTCAGGACCTTAGTATCTGAGTCAATTTCTTCGCTCTCCATTTCGAGTGAGAAATCGATCATGTTATGATCGCTCTGACCCAAGGGTCCCCGTACAACAAGATTACTAATTAGTCCCTTCTCATTGCACAGTACCCAGTCCAATATAGCCTGTTCCCGAGTTGGTTCCTCGACATATTGATCCAGATAACCATCCCTTAAACACTCAAGGAATTCCTCCTCCTCATTATTTTTACTGATTAGGCTATTCCAATCTATATGTAAGTTAAAGTCACCTATGATGACAGCTGTGCTCTTATTGCACGCTTCTCTAATTTCCCTCGTGATGCCCTCCCCAACCTCTATTTTACTATTTGGAGGCCTATATACCACTCCTATTAATGTTTTTCGCCCCTCGCTATTTCTTAGCTCCACCCATATAGATTCTGTATTAACTGAGTTAATATCCTTCCTTTCAATTGCATTTATCCCTTCTTTTACCAGCAATGCTACCCCTCCTCCCTTTCTTTTTTGTCGATCCTTCCTAAATACTGAATACCCCTGTATGTTAAGCTCCCAGCCCTGCTCACCCTGCAACCATGTTTCCGTAATCCCAATTAGATCATAATTATTAACCTCTATTTCCACAGCTAATTCATCTACCTTGTTCCTGATGCTTCTCGCATTAAGGTATAAAACCCTCAGGCTTTTTTTATGCTCACATTTTTTATGAATTAGTTTGGCCCTTTGTTTTTTGTTCCTCACCCTTTTACCATTTATTTCTGTCTGCCTTTCACTTTCCTCCATTTCACTACATAGGTTTCTAGCCCCCTGCCATACTAGTTTAAATGCTCCCGAACTGCTTTATCAAAAATTACCCCGAGAACATCAGTTCCATCTTTGCACAGGTGTAGACCGTCCCTTTTGTATCGGTCACACCTACCACAAAACTGGTTCCAATGCCTCAAAAATTTTAAACCCTCCCTCTTACACCAATGCTCAAGCCATGTATTTAGCCTAACTATCCTGTTCTCTGTACTCTTACTAGCACGTGGCACTGGTAGTAATCCAGAGATTACTACCTTCGAGGTCCTACTTTTTAGCTTGGCTCCTAACTCCCTAAATTCTACTTGTAGGAACTCTTCCCTTTTTTTAGCTACGTCGTTGGTACCAACATGTATCACGACAACTGGCTGTTCCCCCTCCCCCTCCAGAATGTTCTGCACCCGCGCCGAGACATCCTTGACCCTTGCACCAGGGAGGCAACATACCATCCTGGAGTCTCGGTCGCGACCACAGAAACCCCTATCTATTCCCCTTACAATCGAATCCCCTATTACTATAGCCCTGCCACTCTTTTTCCCTCCCTTCTTTGCAACAGAGCCAGTCATGGTGCCATGAGCCTGGCTGCTGGTGCCTTCCCCCGATGAGTCATCCCCCCCGACAACAGCACCTAAGGCGGTGAACCTGTTGCTAAGGGAGACAACCCCAGGGGATTTCTGCACTACCTTCCTGTGGATGGTCGGGTGGGGTCGGGGTGTGGTCGGTGGATGGTCAGGTGGGGCCGGGGTCGGGGGATGGTCTGGTGGGGCCAGGGTCGGGGGATGGTCGGGTGGGGTCGTTGGATGGTCGGGTGGGGCCGGGGTCGGTGGCGGATCGGGTGGGGCTTGGGTCGGTGGATGGTTGGGTGAGGCCGGGTTCGGGTGGGATCGGTGTCGGTGGATGGTCGGGTGGGGCCGGTATCGGTGTCGGGTTGCGTGGGGCCGGGTTCGGGTGGGGCCGGGTCGGTGGATGGTCGGGTGGGGCCGGGGTCGGTGGCTGGTCGGGTGGGGCCGGGGTCGGTGGCTGGTCGGGTGTGGCCGGTGTCGGGTGGGTCCGGTGTCGGGTGGGATCGGGGTCGGTGGATGGTCGCGTGGGGTCGGGGGATGGTCGGGTGGGTCGGGGGATGGTCGGGTGGGGTCGCGAGAAGGTCGGGTGGGGTCGGTGCTTGGTCGGGTGGGGTCGGGCGATGGTCGGCTGGGGTCGGGGTCGGTGAATGGTCGGGTGGGATCGGTGGATGGTCGGGTGGGTTCGGTTGCGGGTCTGGTGGGGCCGGTGTCGGTGGATGGTCGGGTGGGTTCGGGGTCGGTGTCGGGTCGGGTGGGGTTGGGGTCGTTGAATGGTCGGGTGGGATCGGTGGATGGTCGGGTGGGTTCGGTTGCGGGTCTGGTGGGGCCGGTGTCGGTGGATGGTCGGGTGGGTTCGGGGTCGGTGTCGGGTCGGGTGGGGTCGGGGTCGTTGAATGGTCGGGTGGGATCGGTGGATGGTCGGGTGGGTTCGGTTGCGGATCTGGTGGGGCCGGGGTCGGTGGATGTTCGGGTGGGGCCGGGGTCGGTGGATGTTCGGGTGGGGCCGGGGTCAGGGGATGGTCGGATGTAGTCGGGGTCGGTGGATGGTCGGGTGGGGTCGGGTGGGTTCGGGGATGGTCGGGTGGGGTCGGGGGATGGTAGGGTGGGGTCGGGGTTGGTAGATGGTCGGGTGGGGCCGGGGTCGGGGGTTGGTCGGGTGGGGCCGGGGTCGGGGGATGGTCGGGTGGGGTCGGTGTCGGTGGTTGGTCGGGTGGGGTCGGTGGATGGTAGGTTGGTGTCGGGGTCGGTGGATGGTCGGGTGGGGCCGGTGGATGGTCGGGTGGGGCCGGGGTCGGTGGATGGTCGGGTGGGGCCGGGGTCGGTGGAGGATCGGGTGGGGCTTTGGTCGGTGGATGGTCAGGTGGGGCCGGGTTCGGGTGGGGTCGGTGTCGGTGGATGGTCGGGTGGGGCCGGGGTCGGTGTCGGGTCGGGTGCGGCCGGGGTCGGGTGGGGCCGGGGTCGGGTGGGGTCGGGGTTGGGTCGGGTCGGGTTGTGTGGGGCCGGGGTCGGGTGGGGTCGGGCTTGGAGTCGGGTGTCCCTCAGACCAGTCTCATTCCCTGATGATCAGAATTACCCTCCCGGAGATCAGTGACCGGCTTCGTCATGTTTGGATAACCTTTTCTCATTTCTGCTGCTCCTTAATTCCCGTGTTTTCTGGGAATGGGGCGATTTTCCCAGAATTAAATGATAAAGCGGTGATTCCCTGTACTTTATACTCTGTGCATTATATTAATCTGTATAGTATCTCGGGGTGAGTTATAGTGTGAAACGCTAACTGCTGCTGTAAAATCAGTCCCCCAGGATTTTATATAACACGGAGAATTTATGCTGAAATAAAAACAGGAAATGCTGGAAATACCCAGCAGGTCAGGCAGCATCTATAGAGAGAGAAACAGAGTTAATGTTTCAGGTCGAGGACCCTTGGTCAGAGCTGGAAAATGTTACAGATGTAACAGGTTTTTAAGCAAGTGTCGGGGCCGGGAAAGGTGGGGGGAGCGGAGGAAAGAACAAAAGGGAAGGTCTGTGATAGGGTGGAAGACAGGAGAGATTAAAAGACAAAAGGGATGATGGTGCAAGCAAAAGGAGCTGGTAATGGGACAAGTTAAAATCAAAGGATGAATCTAGATGAGGAGTGAATGGCAATGGCAGAATCATCAACAGCTGTCATAAAGGGGAAAAAAGGGAAAAGGAAAAAACAATAATGAAAAAAGTAAAATAGGGGCCGAGTTTATAATCTGAAATTGTTAAACTCGATGTTGAGTCCAGAAGGCTGTAAAGTGTCTAATTGAAAGATGAGGTCTGTTCCTCGATCTTGTTTTGTACTTTGTTGGAAGAGTGTAAGAGGCCGAGGACAGAGAGATCAGAGTGGGAGTGGAGCAGAGAATTAAAGCGATAGGCGACCAGAAGCTCGGGGTCACACTTATGGACTGAGCGGAGGTGTTCCGCAAAGCGGGCACCCAATCTGCGTTTGGTCTCCCCAATGTAGAGGAGACCGCATCGTCAGCAGCGAATACAGTATACTAAATTGCAAGAAGTACAAGTAAATCGCTGTTTCACCTGGAAGGAGTGTTTGGGGTCCTGGACAGTGGGAAGGGAAGTGGTAAAAGGGCAGGTGTAGCATTTACTGCGCTTGCACGGGAAGGTGCTTTGGCAAGGGGAAGGGATGTTGGAGATGATTGAGGAGTGGACCAGGGTGTAGCGGAGGGAGCGATCCCTTCGGAATGCTGAAATGGGAGGTGAGGGGAAGATGTGCTTGGTGGTGGTATCACGCTGGAAGTGGCGGAAATGGCGGAAGATGATCCGTTGAATGTGGGGGCTGGTGGGGTGAAAGGTGAGGACAACGGGAACCCTATCGTGGTTCCGGGTGGGAGGGGAAGGGATGAGAGCAGAAATGCGGGAAATAGAATGAACACGGTCAAGAGCCGTGTCACCACGGTAGTGGGGAATCCTCGGTTGAGGAATAAAGAAGACGTGTCGGAAGCACTAGTATGGAACGTGGCATCGTCAGAGCAGATGCGGCAGTGACAGAAAAACTGGGAGAATGGACCAGGGTCCTTACAGGAAGCGAGGTGGGAGGAAGTGTATTCCAGGTAGCTGTGGGAGTCAGAGGGCTTATAGTGAATGTTTGTCAATAGCAGCAATAGGGTTTATTCTGTCCCGTTACAAGTTTCAAATGTCGCTGTGCTCCTAGTTTATAGGGGAGCGAAGTCTTTCACTTTATTCCCATTAAACTGGCTCTACATTTATTTCAGGTGTAACTGGCCCCACAGGTTTTGGGGAATTTTCGGAAGTTACCTTCCCGAGCGGAGCCTCACACAGAGGGGGTAGATTATGGGGAATTCCCGGTTCACTGCCCCCGGTTTACCCAGGAGCCGCCCGCTGTGTGCGAGGCCCCACCGCTGGCCGGTGTGTGTCTGTACTCCGGTTAGATTGGAACCTTTTCACCGGCAGGTTTAAGATCCTGAGTATCAATCTTTACTCAATGTTCAGGACTGTGAATAATTGTAAACATTAACAGCTGAAAGAATTCCCGATTCCCCAATATTCCCAATCCAGGAAACTAACCCCTCGACAGGACACACCCTGCACGGTATTGGAGTAAATATCGAACTATTCGTGATTTAAACTCGGGTTCCAGTCCTGTTTCTAGTTGAAATGGTGGATGTGGAAAACATTTTAAATCAATGTTATCTTTGTTGCCGGATTATATTTTATGTTTACATTCCACTGTCCACCCTTATTAAATATGATTTATTGTAATTAATTTATCAGACTCTCAGTGACCTGTATTTGCTGATCTGATAAAGACTGTAAAATCCCTACTTGTTCACAAGGATCCATTTTAGATTCTCCAGTCCTTAGGGAATTACTGACCGATCCTCTTATTATTGGTCATATTTGTGTTGAATCTGCTTCTCCCTGGTTTAACTGAACTGTTTGTTTCCCTTCATTACGGAGCAACAACACAATCCGTGACTGTTCTACAATTCACCCAACAGTTAGACAAATAAACAGTTACCTCAGCACCCAGCATTTGTGCAGTACGGGTCCCAGCCGCTGGAGTCCTTCACACTCAATGTAGCAGTCCTGTAGATCGAGGTGTTTTATTGTATCACAGAGTCGAATGACATGAGACAGGACCGCACAGTCAATCGGGGTCAATGACAATCTACTAAATGTAACTGATTCCACAGATCCCACTGTGTTCCGAGCCTGTGCTTTATTCTGAGACTCAAACAGGTAGTGGAATGTGTTCAGGAGGTTCCTTTTCCCAGTTTCACTCTCTGTGTTTCCAATCTGTCCTTCAACCTTCTCCTTCACCCAGTCAATCACTCGGCAGGTGGTTTGATGAAGAAATGGACCCAGAAACTCCTCCAGGGGCCGAGCTGCCTGTGGGGTGGAGAGACCAGCAACAAAACGGAGAAATATCTCAAATCGCCCATCTTCCTTGTTGTGGGATTCCCTGAGGAGTTTCAGGATGTCCCCGGGATCTGGAGTCAGGAATTGTGTGAGTGCGGCTACAAACTCTTGGATGGTGAGGTGCAGGAATGTGTACACCACGCTCTGGACAGATACATCTCTCTCCAAAAGTTCCATCATGAACCCGGACAGGAACTGGGAAGGTTGCAGATTGTACTTGATCAAATCTCCATTTCCAAACACAATCTTCTTCTCGGAGACTCCTGTGAAGGCCATCTCACCAAGCTACAGTAACACATCACGGGGGCTTTCAATCTCTCGGCCATGGTTTTTCAGAATGTTGTAAATATAGTAGGAATATAGTTGGGTGATGGTCTTGGGAACACGCTGCTGTTTCCTGTCTCTTTGTGTAAAGAAGGGACCCAGTGACAGACCGAGGATCCAGCAGTAGGAAGGGTTGTAGCACATGGTGTACAGGATCTTGTTCTCTTCCACGTGTTTGAAAACAGCTGCTGCCACCGTCTGATCTTCAAAAAACTTGTGGAAATATTCCTTCCGTTCCTCACCAACAAATCCCAGGATTTCAGCCCAGACACTGATCTCAGCCTTTTCCAATAAATGTAATGCAGTGGGGCGGCTGGTCACTAGCACTGAACATCCTGGGAGCAGCTTGTGCTGTATTAAACTGTACACAATGTCAGACACTTTACATCGGCATTCGGGATCTGTGCACATGTGCTGAGGTTCTGTATTTCTCCGATTGTCAGCAAAATCGATACTGTCCTTGAATTCATCCAAACCATCGAATATAAACAGCAATCTCTCTGGGTTCTTCCAGAGCTCTCCCAGAATATTCCTTAAGTAAGGATAGAAAATGAGTATCAGGTTCCACAGGGTTATTTTACAGTTAATAGCGTTCAAATCCAGGAATTTAAAGCAGAAAGCAAATTGAAAGTGTGGGTATATTTTCCCAGTGGCCCAGTCATGTACCATCTTTTGTACCATTGTTGTTTTTCCAATCCCCCGCACTTCACTCACTGCTCCTGAACTCCCAGGATTGTACTTTCTCCGGGAAAAACTGCTGTGGAACAATTGATCAGTTCGGATTTTCTCCAGTTCTTTCCGGAGATGTTTCTCTCTCCACTTTTCATGGTCTCGGCCTCTTGCCAACAGTTCATGTTCTACAAGTGTCCGATCTCGAACAGTAGAAATGACCGTTAGCTCAGCGTATCGATCAACCAGCTGGAAAATCTTAACCTTCTCCTTTATTAGGATAGTGTTCACTCTCAGTGTTTCAGTTTGTACCCGAAGTGTTTCCTTGTGTTTCTGTTGAACATCTTCAATTTGAAAAGACAAGAAGTGGTTCTCAGCATTAGTTGTATTGACATAAAACAACTTCTCAATACCATTTCACTGTACAGTAAAATATTGCAAGATTTAATTCACAGCTTCAAAAGAGAAGCCGGCAAAACAAAAACCTCGCTGGAAAGTGAACAATGGCTAAAAAATGTTTCAAATTCTCACTTGATTCTAACATTCACTGAACAAAGAGATTTCTATGAGAGTGATATTTTCCCTCTGAAGGTTAATGCCATCAGCGCTGCTTTGTACAGTAGATATCTCATTACAAATCCACACAAGACCCTGGTAATACAATAGTAGTGGATCTCATTGATCAATCTTCAAAGGGAGCAGCTAGAAGAAACGAGAAGGATAAGGACAGATTGTGAATGGTCAGGAGTCCCATTGTCATTGTATCAGACCGTGGGATGGTTATCTGGAGGATTGGGTGTACTGGGAGAGGGACAGACTGTGAATGGTCACTAGTCCCACTGTCATTGTATCAGACCGTGGGATGGCTATCCCGAGCATTGTGTGTACTGGGAGAGGGACAGACTATGAATGGCCGCTAGTCGCCCTGTCATTGTATCAGACCGTGGGATGGTTATCTGGAGGATTGTGTGTACTGGGAGAGGGACAGACTGTGAATGGTCAGGAGTCCCACTGTCATTGTATCAGACCGTGGGAAGGTTATCTGGAGCATTGTGTGTACTGGGAGAGGGACAGACTGTGAATGGTCACTAGTTCCACTGTCATTGTATCAGACCTTGGGAAGGTTATCTGGAGGATTGTGTGTACTGGGAGAGGGACAGACTGTGAATCGCCACTAGTCCCACTGTCATTGTATCAGACCGTGGGAAGGTTATCTGGAGGATTATGTGTACTGGGAGAGGGACAGACTGTGAATGGTCACTAGTCCCACTGTCATTGTATCAGACCGTGGGAAGGTTATCTGGAGGATTGTGTTTACTGGGAGAGGGACAGACTATGAATGGTCACAAGTCCCACACTCATTGTATCAGACCGTGGGATGGTTATCTGGAGGATTGTGTGTACTGGGAGAGGGACAGGCTGTGAATGGCCAGTAGTCCCACTGTCATTGTATCAGTCCGTGGGAAGGTTATCTGGAGGATTGTGTGTACTGGGAGAATGACAGACTGTGAATGGTCACTAGTCCCACACTCATTGTATCAGAGCGTGGGAAGGTTATCTGGAGGATTGTGTGTACTGGGAGAGGGACAGACTGTGAATGGTCACTAGTCCCACTCTCATTGTATCAGTCCGTGGGATGGTTATCTGGAGGATTGAGTGTACTGGGAGAGGGATGACTTTGAATGGCCACTAGTCCCATTGACATTGTATCAGCCCGTGGGAAGGTTATCTGGATGATTGTGTGTACTGGGAGAGGGCGAGACGGTGAATGGCCAGGATTCCCCTGTCATTGTATCAGACTGTGGGAAGGTTATCTGGAGGATTGTGTGCACTGGGAGAGGGTCAGACTGTGAATGGCCACTTTTCCCCCTGTCATTGTATCAGACCGTGGGATGGTTATCTGGAGGATTGTGTGCACTGGAGAGGGACAGACTGCGAATGGCCAGGAGTCCCACTGTCATTGTATCAGACCGTGGCATGGTTATCTGGAGGATGGTGTGTACTGGAAGAGGGACAGACTGTGAATGGTCACTAGTCCCACTGTCATTGTTTCAGACCGTGGGATGGTTATCTGGAGGATTGTGTGTACTGGGAGAGAGACAGACTGTGAATGGCCACTAGTCCCGCTGTCATTGTATCAGACCGTGGGAAGGTTATCTGTAGGTTTGTGTGCACTGGGAGAGGGACAGACTGTGAATATCCAGGAGTCCCACTGTCATTGTATCAGACCGTGGGAAGGTTATCTGGAGGATTGTGTGCACTGGGAGAGGGGCAGACTGTGAATGGCCAGGATTCCTCAATCATTGTATCAGACCGCGGGATGGTTATCTGGAGGATTGTGTGTACTGGGAGAGGGACAGACTGTGAATGGCCAGGAGTCCCACTGTCATCGTATCAGTCCGTGGGAACGTTATCTTGAGGATTGTGTGTACTGGGAGAGGGACAGACTATGAATGGCCAGGAGACCCACTGTCATTGTATCAGACCGTGGGAAGGTTATCTGGAGGATTGTGTGCACTGGCAGAGGGACAGACTGTGAATGGTCACTAGTCCCACTATCATTGTATCAGACTGTGCGAAGGTTATCCGAAGGATTGTGTGTACTGGGAGAGGGACAGACTGTGAATGGTCACTAGTCCCACTGTCATTGTTTCAGACCGTGGGATGGTTATCTGGAGGATTGTGTGTAAAGGGAGAGGGACAGAATGTGAATGGCCAGGAGTCCCACTGTCATTGTATCAGACCGTGGGATGTTTATCTGGAGGATTGTGTGTACTGGGAGAGGGACAGACTGTGAATGGCCAGGAGTCCCACTATCATTGTATCAGACCGTAGGAAGGTTATCTGGAGGATTGTGTCTACTGGGAGAGGGACAGACTGTGAATGGCCAGGAGTCCCACTGTCATTGTATCAGACCGTGGGATGGTCATCTGGAGGATTGTGTGCAGTGGGAGAGGGACAGACTATGAATGGCCAGGAGTCCCACTGTCATTGTATCAGACCGTGTGACGGTTATCTGGAGGAATGTGTGTACTGGGAGAGGGACAGACTGTGAATGGCCACTACTCCCACTGTCATTGTATCAGACCGTGGGAAGGTTATCTGGAGATGTGTGTACTGGGAGAGGGGCAGACTGTGAATGGTCACTAGTCCCACTGTCATTGTATCAGACCGTGGGTTGGTTATCTGGAGCATTGTGTGTACTGGGAGAGGGACAGACTGTGAATAGTCACTAGTCCCACTGTCATTGTATCGGACCTTGGGATGGTTATCTGGAGGATTGTGTGTACTGGGAGAGGGAAAGACTGTGAATGGCCAGGATTCCCACTGTCATTGTATCAGACCGTGGGAAGGTTATCTGGAGGATTGTGTGTACTGGGAGAGGGACAGACTGTGAATGGCCAGTAGTCCCACTGTCATTTTATCAGACCGTGGGAAGGTTATCTGTAGGATTGTGTGTACTGGGAGAGGGACAGACTGTGAATGGCCTGAGTCCCGCTGTCATTGTATCAGACCGTGGGAAGGTTATCTGGAGGATTGCGTGCACTGGGAGAGGGACAGACTGTGAATGGTCACTAGTCCCACTATCATTTTATCAGACTGTACGAAGGTTATCCGAAGGATTGTGTGTACTGGGAGAGGGACAGACTGTGAATGGTCACTAGTCCCACTGTCATTGTATCAGACCATGAGATGGTTATCTGGAGGATTGTGTGTACTGGCAGAGGGACAGACTGTGAATGGCCAGGAGTCCCACTATCATTGTATCAGACCGTGGGAAGGTTATCTGGAGGCATGTGTGTACTGGGAGAGGGACAGACTGTTAATGGCCAGGAGTCCCACTGTCATTGTATCAGACCGTGGGATGGTTATCTGGAGGATTGTGTGCACTGGGAGAGGGACAGACTGTGAATGGCCAGGAGTCCCACTGTCATTGTATCAGACCGTGTGACGGTTTTCTGGAGGATTGTGTGTACTGGGAGAGGGACAGACTGTGAATGGCCACTACTCCCACTGTCATTGTATCAGACCGTGGGAAGGTTATCTGGAGGCTTGTGTGTACTGGGAGAGGGACAGACTGTGAATGGCCAGGAGTCCCACTGTCATTGTATCAGACCGTGGGAAGGTTATCAGGAGATGTGTGTACTGGGAGAGGGGCAGACTGTGAATGGTCACTCGTCACACTGTCATTGTATCAGACCGTGGGATGGTTATCTGGAGGATTGTGTGTACTGGGAGAGGGACAGACTGAGAATAGTCACTAGTCCCACTGTCATTGTATCAGACCGTGGGATGGTCATCTGGAGGATTGTGTGCACTGGGAGAGGGACAGTCTGTGAATGGTCATTGGTCCCACTATCATTGTATCAGACTGTGCGATGGTTATCCGAAGGATTGTGTGTACTGGGAGAGGGACAGACTGTGAATGGTCACTAGTCCCACTGTCATTGTATCAGACCGTGGGATGGTTATCTGGAGGATTGTGTGTAAAGGGAGAGGGACAGACTGTGAATGGCCAGGAGTCCCACTGTCATTGTATCAGACCATGAGATGGTTATCTGGAGGATTGTGTGTACTGGCAGAGGGACAGACTGTGAATGGCCAGGAGTCATACTATCATTGTATCAGACCGTGGGAAGGTTATCTGGAGGCATGTGTGTACTGGGAGAGGGACAGACTGTGAATGGCCACTACTCCCACTGTCATTGTATCAGACCGTGGGATGGTTAACTGTAGGATTGTGTGCACTGGGAGAGGGACAGACTGTGAATGGCCAGGAGTCCCACTGTCATTGTATCAGACCGTGTGACGGTTTTCTGGAGGATTGTGTGTACTGGGAGAGGGACAGACTGTGAATGGCCACTACTCCCACTGTCATTGTATCAGACCCTGGGAAGTTTATCTGGAGGCTTGTTTGTACTGGGAGAGGGACAGACTGTGAATGGCCAGGAATCACACTGTCATTGTATCAGACCGTGGGAAGGTTATCAGGAGATGTGTGTACTGGGAGAGGGGCAGACTGTGAATGGTCACTCGTCACACTGTCATTGTATCAGACCGTGGGATGGTTATCTGGAGGATTGTGTGTACTGGGAGAGGGACAGACTGAGAATAGTCACTCGTCCCACTGTCATTGTATCAGACCGTGGGAAGGTTATCTGGATGATTGTGTGCACTGGGAGAGGGACAGACTGTGAATGGCCACTAGTCCCACTGTCATTGTATCAGACCGTTGTAAGGTTATCTGGAGCATTGTGTGTACTGGGAGAGGGAAAGACTGTGAATGGCCAGGAGTCCCACTGTAATTGTATCAGTCCGTGGGAAGGTTATCTGGAGGCTTGTGTGTACTGGGAGAGGGACAGACTGTGAATGACCAGTAGTCCCACTGTCATTGTATCAGACCTTGGGCAGGTTATCTGGAGGATTGTATGTACTGGGAGAGGGGCAGACTGTGAATGGTCACTAGTCCCACTGTCATTGTATCAGACCGTGGGATGGTTATCTGGAGGATTGTGTGTACTGGGAGAGGGGCAGACTGTGAATGGTCACTAGTCCCACTGTCATTGTATCAGACCGTGGGAAGGTTATCTGGAGGATTGTGTGTACTGGGAGAGGGGCAGACTGTGAATGGTCACTAGTGCCACTGTCATTGTATCAGACCGTGGGAAGGTTACCTGGAGGCCTGTGAGTACTGGGAGAGGGACAGCCTGTGAATGGCCAGGCGTCCCACTGTCATTGTATCAGACCGTGGGATGGTTATCTGGAGGATTGTTTGCACTGGGAGAGGGACAGACTGTGAATGGCCAGGAGTCCCACTGTCATTGTATCAGACCGTGTGACGGTTATCTGGAGGATTGTGTGTACTGGGAGAGGGACAGACTGTAAATGGCCACTACTGCCACTGTCATTGTATCAGACCGTGGGAAGGTTATCTGGAGGATTGTGTTTGCTGGGAGAGGGACAGACTATGAATGGTCACAAGTCCCACTGTCATTGTATCAGACCGTGGGATGGTTATCTGGAGGATTGTGTGTACTGGGAGAGGGACAGACTGTGAATGGCCAGTAGTCCCACTGTCATTGTATCAGTTCGTGGGAAGGTTATCTGGAGGATTGTGTGTACTGGGAGAATGACAGACTGTGAATGGTCATTAGTCCCACACTCATTGTATCAGAGCGTGGGAAGGTTATCTGGAGGATTGTGTGTACTGGGAGAGGGACAGACTGTGAATGGTCACTAGTCCCACTCTCATTGTATCAGACCGTGGGATGGTTATCTGGAGGATTGTGTGTACTGGGAGAGGGAGGAGTTTGAATGGCCACTAGTCCCACTGACATTGTATCAGCCCGTGGGAAGGTTATCTGGAGGATTGTGTGTACTGGGAGAGGGAGAGACGGTGAATGGCCAGTATTCCCCTGTCATTGTATCAGACTGTGGGAAGGTTATCTGGAGCATTGTGTGCACTGGGAGAGGGTCAGACTGTGAATGGCCACTTTTCCCCCTGTCATTGTATCAGACCGTGGGATGGTTATCTGGAGGATTGTGTGTACTGGAAGAGGGACAGACTGTGAATGGTCATTAGTCCCACACTCATTGTATCAGAGCGTGGGAAGGTTATCTGGAGGATTGTGTGTACTGGGAGAGGGACAGACTGTGAATGGTCACTAGTCCCACTCTCATTGTAGCAGACCGTGGGATGGTTATGTGGAGGATTGTGTGTACTGGGAGAGGGATGAGTTTGAATGGCCACTAGTCCCACTGACATTGTATCAGCCCGTGGGAAGGTTATCTGGAGGATTGTGTGTACTGGGAGAGGGAGAGACGGTGAATGGCCAGGATTCCCCTGTCATTGTATCAGACTGTGGGAAGGTTATCTGGAGCATTGTGTGCACTGGGAGAGGGACAGACTGTGAATGGCCAGGAGTCCCACTGTCATTGTATCAGTCCGTGGCATGGTTATCTGGAGGATGGTGTGTACTGGAAGAGGGACAGACTGTGAATGGTCACTAGTCCCACTGCCATTGTTTCAGACCGTGGGATGGTTATCTGGAGGATTGTGTGTACTGGGAGAGGGACAGACTGTGAATGGCCACTAGTCCCGCTGTCATTGTATCAGACCGTGGGAAGGTTATCTGTAGGTTTGTGAGTACTGGGAGAGGGACAGCCTGTGAATGGCCAGGCGTCCCACTGTCATTGTATCAGACCGTGGGATGGTTATCTGGAGGATTGTGTGCACTGGGAGAGGGACAGACTGTGAATGGCCAGGAGTCCCACTGTCATTGTATCAGACCGTGTGACGGTTATCTGGAGGATTGTGTGTACTGGGAGAGGAACAGACTGTGAATGGCCACTACTGCCACTGTCATTGTATCAGACCGTGGAAAGGTTATCTGGATGATTGTGTGTACTGGGAGAGGGACAGACTGTGAATGGCCACTAGTCCCACTGTCATTGTATCAGACCGTGGGATGATTATCTGGAGGATTGTGTGTACTGGGAGAGGGACAGACTGTGAATAGTCACAAGTCCCACTGTCATTGTATCAGACCGTGGGAAGATTATCTGGAGGATTGTGTGTACTGTGAGAGGGACAGACTGTGAATGGCCACTAGTCCCACTGTCATTGTATCAGACCGTGGGAACGTTATCTGGAGGATTGTGTGTACTGGGAGAGGGACAGACTGTGAATGGCCACTAGTCCCATTGTCATTGTATCAGACCGTGGGAAGGTTATCTGGAGCATTGTGTGCACTGGGAGAGGGACAGACTGTGAATGATCAGGATTCCCATTGTCATTGTGTCAGACCTTGGGCAGGTTATCTGGAGGATTGTGTGTACTGGGAGAGGGACAGACTGTGAATGGTCACTAGTCCCACTTTCATTGTATCAGACCGTGGGATGGTTATCTGGAGGATTGTGTGTACTGGGAGAGGGACAGACTGTGACTTGCCAGGAGTCCCACTGTCATTGTATCAGACCGTGGGATGGTTATCTGGAGGAATGTGTGCACTGGGAGAGGGACAGACTGTGAATGGCCACTAGTCCCACTGTCATTGTATCAGAGCGTGGGAAGGTTATCTGGAGGATTGTGTGTACTGGGAGAGGGACAGACTGTGAACGGCCAGGTGTCCCCCTGTCATTGTATCAGACCGTGGGATGGTTATCTGTAGGATTGTGTGTACTGGGAGAGGGACAGGCTGTGAACGGCCAGGAGTCCCCCTGTCATTGTATCAGACCGTGGGAAGGTTATCTGAAGGATTGTGTCTGCTGGGATCGGGACAGGCTGTGAACGGCCAGGAGTCCCCCTGTCATTGTATCAGACCGTGGAAAGGTTATCTGAAGGATTGTGTGTACTGGGAGAGGGACAGGCTGTGAACGGCCAGGAATCCCCCTGTCATTGTATCAGACCGTGGGAAGGTTATCTGGAGCATTGTGTGTACTGGGAGAGGGACAGATTCGAAATGGTCAGAATTTCCACTCTTCCTGTAGCAGACCGTAGGCATGTTAGCTGCGGTATTGTGTGAACTGGGTGTGAAACAGACTGAGTGGTCAGAAGTCCTAATCGGTGGCTTATTTGACTCTTAACTAAGGTTCCGACCCGATATCTTGTTCATCACCAAGACTGCCTTCTTCCACCTCCAAAGCATTGCTCATCTCCGCCACTGCCTCAACTCATCTGCTGCTGAAACTCTCATCAATGCCTTTGTTACATCCAGACTCGACGATTCCAATGATCTCCTGGTCAGCCTCCCACGATGTCCCCTCCGTAAACTTGAGCTAATTCAAAACTCTACTGGCCATATTCTAATTGTACCAAGTCCCGTTCACCCATCACCCCCTGTGCTCGCTGAGCTGCATTTGCTCCTGATCCAACAACGCCTTGGTTTTAAATTCCTCATTCTTATTTTTAAATTGTTTCATGGTCTTTTTCCTCCCTAACTCTGTAACCTCCAGCCCTATCATCCTCAGAGATCTCTGCGCTCCTCCAATTCTGGCCTCTTGTGCATCTCCTATTTTCATCGCTCTACCATTGGCGGAAATGTTTGAAATGTTTTAATGGAATTCACAACATTAGTGCAGGAAACAAGTACCAAAATAATTAATAACGGAGACAATTGAAAATCAGAAGTAAGAATGGAAATCAGGGAACTTTTATCACCCAATGGGTAATGGAGCGGGGAGACCAGTTACCAGGGAAGGACACTAAAGTGCACTGTAAGTGGGGTCTAGAGAAAATTGAGCGTGTTTTTGTGGATACACTGAGAGGAGGGTTAGATGGCTTCATCTCTCAAACAGGGACAGACTGATTGACCCGAATGGTATTTTCCTGTCCCTAATCATTTTCCGGTTACATTGAATATCTGAAATTGCCAACAATTTTTCAGCTGTTTTACACATACAATCACTGAATATGTTTTTATAACAGATCTGTTATATCACAGATTAGAATTAGAAATAGAATTGCCGCCTAATTCAGTCAGTGTAATGTTAGAGCAGAAAACATTCACCGTCGATTTGAACTGGTCGACCAATAATTACACTCCGTTTTTTTCATTTTGGTATAAGTTTCTTATACTGAAGATTTGGGAAATTACAAATGTGTTTCCGTCCGTCATTACATTGGGTTAAAAAAGCTCCTTAATTTAAGGACTATTCTTTGAGAAGATTTCACTAACATAATGAAGATAACCAATAACTTCCTAGTCACCCTGAACATTGTACATTTCACACATTTCTACACGGATTAATGTTCCATTGTGTGAAAATCAGTACATCTTCTCAGATCGGAAATACCACTTTTCGACATCTTATATTGTGCAGAGAAGCGGTAACATTTTGCTGTTACGCATGTCTCCATCTCTTTCCCGACACTTTATGGTGGGACAGAATTCTCTGGGAGCAGGAAAACCTGACTATCCATCTCATGGCAATTTATGATCCCAGAGATTCTGCGTGGCACATAGAAGGTTTGTATTAAGATTGACTGTATATTGGAATAGTAGCTGATGTGTATGGGGTTTCACAGTGTATCAGGATCCTGCCAGGTGTGTACGGGGTTTCACAGTGTATCAGGATCCTGCCAGGTGTGTTTGGGGTTTCACAGTGTATCAGGGTCCTGTCAGGTGTGTATGGGGTTTCACTGTGAATCAGGATCCTGACAGGTGTATATGGTGTTTCACAGTGTATCAGGGTCCTGTCAGGTGTGTATGGGGTTTCACAGTGTATCAGGGTCCTGTCAGGTGTGTATGGGGTTTCACTGTGAATCAGGATCCTGACAGGTGTGTATGGGGTTTCCCAATGTATCCGGATCCTGCCAGGTGTGTATGGGGTTTCACAGTGTATCAGGGTCCTGTCAGGTGTGTATGGGGTTTCACAGTGTATCGGGATCCTGCCAGGTGTGTATTGTTTTTTACAACTGAGAGAGATCAGCAGATGGATTTAGTTAAATTATGCCACATCCGCATATTTGCAGGAAACTTCAGAAATGGCCTGACTTGTAATTTGAATGTGTACAGAATAGCTTTGGATTGATGTTAAATCTAAATGACGTCCAATCCTATTTTTCCAGGCTTTGAACTTCTGATACCCAGATTCTGAAACCTCTAAACAAACGGCTACAGCCAATCATTCTGATTCTGTGAATAGAGCTGTCTGTGTCTGTTAATAAGCTGTCTGGGTCTGTGAAATGTGCTGTCTGGGTCAGTGAATGGAGCTTACTGGGCCTGTGAATGGAACTGCCTGTGTCTGTGAATAGAGCTGTCTGAGTGTGTGAAATGAGCTGTCTGAATCTGTGAAATGAGCTGTCTGGGTCTGTGAATGGAGCTCTCTGCGTCTGTGAAATGAGCTGTCTGAATCTGTGAAATGAGCTGTCTGAATCTGTGAATGGAGCTGTCTGGATCTGTGAAATGTGCTGTCTGGGTCTGTGAATGGAGTTGTCTGGGTCTGTGATTGAAGCTGTCTGAGTCTGTGAAATGAGTTGTCTGGTCTGTGAATGGTGATGTCTGGATCTGTGAATGGAGATGTCTCGGTCTGTGATTGGAGCTGTCTGGGTCTGTGACTGGAGCTGTCTGGGTCTGAGAACGGAGTTGTCTGGGTCTGTAAATAGAGCTGTCTGAGTCTGTGAATGGTGCTGTCTGAGTCTGTGAATGGAGCTGTCTGAGTCTGTGAATGGAGCTGTCTGAGTCTGTGAATGGTGCTGTCTGAGTCTGTGTTTGGAGCTGTCTGGGTCTGTGAAATGAGCTGTCTGGGTCTGTGAAATGAGCTGTCTGGGTCTTTGAAATGTGCTGTTTGTGTCTGAGAACGGAGTTGTCTGGGTCTGTGAATAGAGCTGTCTGAGTCTGTGAATGGTGCTGTCTGAGTCTGTGAATGGAGCTGTCTGAGTCTGTGAATGGAGCTGTCTGAGTCTGTGAATGGTGCTGTCTGAGTCTGTGAATGGAGCTATCTGAGTCTGTGAAATGAGTTGTCATTCTGTGAATGGAAATGTCTGGGTCTGTTAAATGAACTTTCTGAGTTTGTGAAATGAGCTGTCTGTGTTTTTGACTACATCATTCCATATCTGTGAAAGGAGCTGTCTGTTTCTCTGAATGGATCTGTCTGGGTCTGTGAATGGAGCTGTCTGGATCTGTGAATGGAACTGTCTGTGTCTGTGGAAGGAGCTGTCTTGGAGAGTGAATGGAGCTGTCTGGGTCTGTGAATGGAGCTGTCTGGGTCGGTGAAATGAGCTTTCTGGGTCTGTGAATGGAAATGCCTTGGTCAGTGAAATGAACTTAATGAATTTGTGAAATGAGCTGTCTGTGCTTTTGGAATCAGCTTTCCATGTCGGTGAATGTTGCTGTCTGAGTCTGTGAATGGAACTGTCTGGGTCTGTGAATGGAGCTGTCTGGGTCTGTGAATTTTGCTGTCTGAGTCTGTGAATGGAGCTGTCTGGGTCTTTGAATGGTGCTGTCTGGGTCTCTGAAATGAGCTGTCTGTGTCTGTGAAATGAGCTGTCTGGGTCTGTGAATGGAGCTGTCAGAGTCTGTGAATGGTGCTGTCTGGGTCTGTGATATGAGCTGTCTGGGTCTGTGAAATGATCTGTCTGGTTCTGTGAAATGAACATTCTGTGTCTGTGAATGGAACTGTCTGGGTCTGTGAATGGTGCTGTCTGGGTCTGTGAATGTAGATGCCTGGGTGTGTGAATTTAGATGACTGAGTCTGCGATTGGAGCTGTATAGGTCTGTGAAATGAATTGTCTGTGTCATGAATGGAGCTGTCTGGGTCTGTTAAATGAACTTTCTGAGTTTGTGAAATGAGCTGTCTGTGTTTTTGAAATCAGCTTTCCATATCTGTGAATGTTGCTGTCTGTTTCTCTGAACGTAGCAGTCTGGGTCTGTGAATGGATCTGTCTGGATCTGTGAATGCAGCTGTCTGGGTCCGTGAAATTAGCTTTGGAAGACTGTGAATGGAGCTGTCTGAGTCTGTGAATGGAGCTGTCTGAATCTGCAAATGGAGCTGTCTCGGTCTGTGAATGGATCTGTCTGGGTCTGTAAATTGAGCTGTCTGGGTCTGTGAATGGAGCTGCCTGAGTCTGTAAATGGAGCTGTCTGGGTCTGTGAATGGAGCTGTCTGGGTCTGTGAATGGTGCTGTCTGGGTCTGTGAATTGAGTTGTCTGGGTCTCTGAATGGAGCTGTCTGGGTCTGTGAATGGTGCTGTCTGGGTCTGTTAATTGAGCTGTCTGAGTCTGTAAATAGAGCTGTCTGTGTCTGTTAATAAGCTGTCTGGGTCTGTGAAATGTGCTGTCTGTGTCAGTGAATGGAGCTGTTTGGGCCTGTGAATGGAAATGCCTGTGTCTGTGAATGGAGCTGTCTGGGTCTGTGAAATGAGCTGTCTGAATCTGTGAAATGAGCTGACTGAATCTGTGAATGGAGCTGTCTGGATCTGTGAAATGTGCTGTCTGGGTCTGTGAATGGAGCTGTCTGAGTCTGTGAATGGAGTTGTCTGGGTCTGTGATTGAAGCTGTCTGAGTCTGTGAAAGTAGTTGTCTCGTCTGTGAATGGTGATGTCTGGATCTGTGAATGGAGATGTCTCGGTCTGTGAGTGGAGCTGTCTGGGTATGTGACTGGAGCTGTCTGTATCTGTGAATGGAGCTGTCTGGGTCGGTGAATGGAGCTTCTGGGTCTGTGACTGGAGCAGTCTGGGTCTGTGAATGGAGCTGTCTGGGTCAGTGAATGGAGCTGTCTGGGTCTGTGAATGGAGCTGTCTGGTTCGTTTAAATGAGCTTTTTTGGTCTGTGAATGGAAATGTCTGTGTCAGTGAAATGGACTTAACGAATTTGTGAAATGAGCTGTCTGTGTTTTTGTAATCAGCTTTCCATGTCGGTGAATGTTGCTGTCTGAGTCTGTGAATGGATCTGTCTGGGTCTGTGAAAGGAGCTGTCTGGGTCTGTGAATGGAGCTGTCTGGGTCTGTGAATGGAGCTGTCTGTGTCTGTGAATGGAGCTGTCTGGGTCTGTGAATGGAGCTGTCTGAGTCTGTGAATGGAGCTGTCTGGGTCTGTGAATGGAGCTGTCTGGGTCTGTGAATGGAGCTGTCTGGGTCTGTGAATGGAGCTGTCTGGATCTGTGAAATGATCTTTCGGCGTCGGTGAAAGGAGCTGTCTGGGTCTGTGAATGGAACTGTCTGTGTCTGTGGAAGGAGTTGTCTTGGTCAGTGAATGGGTCTGTGAATGGAGCTGTCTGGGTCTGTGAATGGAGCTGTCTGGTTCGTTTAAATGAGCTTTTTTGGTCTGTGAATGGAAATGTCTGTGTCAGTGAAATGAACTTAACGAATTTATGAAATGAGCTGTCTGTGTTTTTGTAATCAGCTTTCCATGTCGGTGAATGTTGCTGTCTGAGTCTGTGAATGGATCTGTCTGGGTCTGTGAAAGGAGCTGTCTGGGTCTGTGAATGGAGCTGTCTGGGTCTGTGAATGGAGCTGTCTGTGTCTGTGAATGGAGCTGTCTGGGTCTGTGAATGGAGCTGTCTGAGTCTGTGAATGGAGCTGTCTGGGTCTTTGAATGGAGCTGTCTGGGTCTGCGAAATGAGCTGTCTGGGTCTGTTAAATGAGCTGTCTGGGTCTGTGAATGGAGCTGTCAGAGTCTGTGAATGGAGCTGTCTGGGTCGGTGAAATGATCTGTCTGGTTCTGTGAAATGAACATTCTGAGTCTGTGAATGGAACTGTCTGTGTCTGTGAATTGAGCTGTCTGGGTCTGTGAATTGAGCTGTCCGAGTCTGTGAATGGAGCTGTCTGGGTCTGTGAATGGAGCTGCCTGTGTCTGTGAATGGAGCTGTCAGAGTCTGTGAATGGAGCTGTCTGGGTCTGTGAAATGAGCTCTCTGGGTCTGTGAAATGATCTGTCTGGTTCTGTGAAATGAACATTCTGAGTCTGTGAATGGAGCTGCCTTGGTCTGTGAATTGAGCTGTCCGAGTCTGTGAATGGAGCTGTCTGGGTCTGTGAATGGACCTGCATGTGTCTGTGAATGGAGCTGTCTGTGTCATGAATGGAGCTGTCTGGGTCTGTGAATGGAGCTGTCTGTGCCTGTGAATGGAGCTGTCTGGGTCTGTGAATAGAGCTGCCACAGTCTGTAAATGGAGCTGACTCGGTCTGTGAATGGAGATGTCTGGGTCTGTGAAAGAAGCTGTCTGGGTCTGTGAATGAAGCTGTCTTGGTCTTTGAATGGAGCTGCCTGGGTTTGTGAATGGAGTTGTCTGGGTCTGTGAATGGAGCTGTCTGAGTCTGCAAATTGAGCTGTCTGGGTCTGTGAATAGAGCTGCCACAGTCTGTAAATGGAGCTGACTCGGTCTGTGAATGGAGCTGTCTGGGTCTGTGAAAGAAGCTGTCTGGGTCTGTGAATGAAGCTGTCTTGGTCTTTGAATGGAGCTGCCTGGGTTTGTGAATGGAGTTGTCTGGGTCTGTGAATGGAGCTGTTTGAGTCTGTGAATTGAGCTGTCAGAGTCTGTAAATGGAGCTGTCTATGTCTGTAAATGCAGCTGTCTGGGTCTGTAAATGGAGCTGTCTGGGTTTGTGAATGGAGTTGTCTGGGTCTGTGAATGGAGCTGTCTGAGTCTGTGAATGGATCTGTCTGGGTCTGTGAATGGAGCTGTCTGGATCTGTGAAATGAACTTTCGGAGTCTGTGAATGGAGCTGTCTGTGTCTGTGAATGGAACTGTCTGTGTCTGTGAATGGTTTTATCTAGGTCTCTGAAATGAACTTTCTGAATCTGTGAATGAATCTAACAACAGAAAACGCTGGAAAACTCTGCAGGCCAGGCACAATCCGTGGAGAGAGAAACAGAGTTTACCTTTCAGGTCGAATAACTATCTTCAGTGGAGCTGTCTGGGTCTGTAAATGGAGCTGTCTTGGTCGATGAAATGAGCTGTCTATGTCTGTGAATGGAGCTGCGAGAGTCTGTAAATGGAGCTGTCTGGGTCTCTGAATGGAGCTGTCTGAAGTTGTTAATGGAGCTGTCTGGGTCTGTGACCTGAGCTTTCAGTCTTTGAAGTCAGACGTCTGCATCTTTGAATGGAGCTGTCTGAGTGTCTGAAATGAGCTTTCTGAGTCTCTGAATGCAGATGTCTGGGTCTGTCAAATGAATTCTTTGAATCTGTTCGTGAATTGAGCTGTCTGTTTTTTTTTAAATCAGCTTTCCATGTCTGTAAATGGAGCTGTCTGGGTTTGTGAATGGAGTTGTCTGGGTCTGTGAATGGAGCTGTCTGAGTCTGTGAATGGATCTGTCTGGGTCTGTGAATGGAGCTGTCTGGATCTGTGAAAGGAACTTTCGGAGTCTGTGAATGGAACTGTCTAGGTCTCTGAATGGAACTGTCTGTGTCTGTGAATGGTTTTATCTAGGTCTCTGAAATGAAATTTCTGAGTCTGTGAATGGAGCTGTCTGAATCTGTGAATGAATCTAACAACAGAAAACGCTGGAAAACTCTGCAGGCCTGGCACAATCCGTGGAGAGAGAAACAGAGTTAACGTTTCAGGTCGAAGACCTATCGTCAATGGAGCTGTCTGGGTCTGTGAATGGAGCTGTCGGAGTCTGTAAATGGAGCTGTCTGGGTCTCTGAATGGAGCTGTCTGTGTCTCTGAATGGAGCTGTCTGTGTCTGTGAATTGAGCTGTCAGAGTCTGTAAATGGAGCTTTCTGGGTCTGTAAATGGAGCTGTCTGGGTCTGTGAATGGAGCTGTCTTTGTCTGTGAATGGAGCTGTCTGGGTCTGTGAAGGGAGCTGTCTGTGTCTGTGAATTGAGCTGTCAGAGTCTGTAAATGGAGCTTTCTGGTTCTGTGAATGGAGCTGTCTGAGTCTCTGAATTTAGATGTCTGGTTCTGTCAAATGAATTGTCTGAATCTGTTCGTGAAATGAGCTGTCTGTTTTTTTCAAATCAGCTTTCCATGTCTGTGAATGTTGCTGTCTGTTTCTGTGAATGGAGCTGTCTGGATCTGTGAATGGAACTGTCTGTGTCCGTGAATGAGCTGTCTGGGTCTGTGAAATGTGCTGTCTGTGTCTGAAAATAGAGTTGTCTGAGTCTGTGAATAGAGCTGTCTGACGTTGTTAATGGAGCTGTCTGGGTCTGTGACCTGAGCTTTCAGAGTCTTCACAGAATCCCCACAGTGCAGATAGACGCCATTTCGGCCCATCGAGCCTGCACCGACACATATCCCACCCTATCCCCGTAACCCCACGTATTTATTCCCCCGAACACTAAGGGTCAATTTATCATAGCCAAATCAACGAAACCCGCACATCTTTGGACTGTGGGAGGAAACCGGAGCACCCGGAGGTAACCCACGCAGACACGGGGAGAATGTGCAAACTCCACACAGACACTCACCTGAGGCCGGATTCGAATCCGGGTCCCTGGCGCTGTGAGGCAACAGTGCTAACCACTATGCCACCGTGTCTTTGAAGTCAGCCGTCTGGATCTTTGAATGGAGCTGTCTGAGTGTCTGAAATGAGCTTTCTGAGTCTCTGAATGGAGGTGTCTGGGTCTGTCAAATGAATTGTCTGAATCTGTTCGTGAAATGAGCTGTATTTTTTTTTTAAATCAGCTTTCCATGTCTGTGAATGTTGCTGTCTGTTTCTGTGAATGGAGCTGTCTGCGTCTGTAAATTGAGCTGTCTGAGTCTATGAATTGATCTGTCTGGGTCTGTGAATGGAGTTGTCTGGATCTGTGAAATAAACTTTCGGAGTCTGTGAATGGAGCTGTCTGAGTCTCGGAATGGAACTGTCTGTGTTTGTGAATGGAGCAGTCTGGATCTGTGAATGGAGCTCTCTGGGTCTGTGAATGGAGCTGTCTGGATCTGTGAAATAAACTTTCGGAGTCTGTGAATGGAGCTGTCTGAGTCTCTGAATGGAGTTGTCTGGGTTTGTGAATGGAACTGTCTGGGTCTCTGAATGTAACTGTCTGTGTCTGTGAATGGTGCTGTCTGGGTCTGTGAATGGAACTGTCTGTGTCTGTGAATGGTGCTATCTAGGTCTCTGAAATGAACTTTCTGAGTCTGTGAATGGAGCTGTCTGAATCTGTGAAATATGCTTTCTGCGTCTGTGAAATGATTTTTCTGGGTCTGTGAATGGTGCTGTCTGAGTCTGTGAATGGAGCTGTCTTGGTCGATGAAATGAGCTGTCTGTGTCTTTGAATGGAGCTGTCTGTGTCTGTGAATGGAGCTGTCTGTGTCTGTGAATTGAGCTGTCTGTGTCTGTGAATTGAGCTGTCTGAGTCTATGAATTGATCTGTCTGGGTCTGTGAATGGAGTTGTCTGGATCTGTGAAATAAACTTTCGCAGTCTGTGAATGGAGCTGTCTGGGTCTGTGAATGGAGCTGTCTGGTTCTTTGAATGGAGCTGTCTAAGTCTGTAAATGGAGCTGTCTGTGTCTGTGAATGGAGCTGCCTTGGTCTGTGAATGCAGCTGTCTGTGTCTGTGAATTGAGCTGTCAGAGTCTGTAAATGGAGCTGTCTGGGTCTGTGAATGGAACTGTCTGTGTCTCTGTATCGAGCTGTCTATGTCTGTGAATTGAACTGTTAGAATCTGTAAATGGAGCTGTCTGGGTCTGTAAATGGAGCTGCCTGGGTCTGTGAATGGAGCTGTCTGTGTCTGTGAATGGAGCTGTCTGAGTCTGTAAATGGAGCTGTTTGGGTCTGTGAATGGAGCTATCTGTGTCTGTGAATGGGCAGTCTGGGTCTGTGAATGGAGCTGTCTGGGTCTGTGAATGGAGCTGTCTGGGTCTGTGAATGGTGCTTTCTGGGTCTGTGAATGGAGCTGTCTGGGTCTGTGAATGGAGCTGTCTGAGTCTGTGAATGGAGCTGTGTGCTTCTGTGAATTGTGATGTCAGGGTCTATGAATTGTGCTGACTGAGTCTGTGCAATGAGTTGTCTGGGTCTGTGAATGGAGCTGCATGGGTCTGTGAATGGAGCTTTCGGAGTCTGTGAAATGCGTTGTCTAGGTCTGTGAATGGAGATGTCTGGGTCTGTGCATTGAGCTGTCTGAGTCTGTGAATGGAGCTGTCTCGGTCTGTGAATGGAGATGTCTGTGTCTGTGAATTGAGCTGTCTGAATCTGTGAAATGAGTTGTCTGGGTCTGTCAATGCAGCTGTCTGGGTCTGTGAAATGAGTGGTCTGGGTCTGTGAAGGGAAATGTCTGGGTATGTGAAATGAACTTTCTGTGTTTGTGAAATGAGCTGTCTTGGTTTTTGAAATCAGCTTTCCATGTCTGTGAATGGAGCTGTTTGGGTCTGTGAAATCACAAAATCACAGAACCCCCTAATGCAGATAGAGGCCATTTCGGCCCATCGAGCCTGCACCGACACATATCCCACCCTATCCCCGGAACCCCACGTATTTAATCCCACTAACACTGAGGGTCAATTTATCATAGCCAAATCAACCAAACCCACACATCTTTGGACTGTCTGGGTCTGTGAATGGAGCGGGCTGGATCTGTGAATGGAACTGTCTAGCTCTGTGAAGTGAGCTGTCTGGGTCTGTGAATGGAGCTGTCTGGGACAGTCAAATGAGCTTTCTGAGTCTGTGAAACGATCTGTCTTGGTCTGTGAATGGTGATGTCTGGGTCTGTGAAATGATCCATCTGGGTCTGTGAATAGAACTGTCTGGGTCTTTCAATGGAGCTGTCTGGGTCTGTGAATGGAACTGTCTGGGTCGGTGAATGGAGCTGTCTGTGTCTGTGAAATGAGCTGTCTGGGTCTGAGAATGGAGTTGTCTGGGTCTGTGAATGGAGCTGTCTGAGTCTGTGAATGGAGCTGTCTGGGTCTGTGTCATGAGCTTTCTGAGTCTTTGAAGTGAGCCGTCTGAGTCTGTGAATGGAGCTGCCTGAGTCTGTGAAAGGAGCTGTCTCGGTCTGTGAATGGAGCTCTCTGGGTCTGTGAATGGAGCTGTCTTAGTCTGTGAATGGAGCTGTCTGAGTCTGTGAATGGAGATGCCTTGGTATGTGAAAGCTGCTGCCTGGGTCTGAGAATGGAGCTCTCTGGGTCTGTGAATGGAGATGTCTGACTCTGTAAATGGAGCTGTCTGTGTCTGTGAATGGAGCTGTCTGTGTCTGTGAATGGAGCAGTCTGGGTCTGTGAATGGAACTGTTTGGGTCTGTGAATGGAGCTGCCTGGGCCTGTGAATGTCGCTGTCTGTGACTGTGAATGGAGCTTTCTGAGTCTGTGAAGTGAATTGTCTGGGTCTGTGAATGGATCTGTCTGGGTCTGTGAATGGAGCTGTCGGTATCTGTGGAATGAGTTGTCTTTCTCTGTGAATGGAGATGTCTAGGTCTGTGAAATGAACTTTCTGGGTTTGTGAAATGAGCTTTCTGAGTCTGTGAATGGAGATGTCTGGGTCTGTGTATTTAGCTGACTGAGTCTCCGAAATGAGTTGTCTGTGTCTGTGAATGGAGACGTCTAGATCTGTGAAATGAACTTGCTGTCTGGGTTTTTGAAATCAGCTTTCCATGTCTGTGAATGTTGCTGTCTGTTTCTGTAATTGGAGCTGTCTGAGTCTGTGAATGGACCTGTCCTAATCTGTGAATGGAGCTGTCTAGGTCTCTGAAATGAACTTTCTGAGTTTGTGAAATGAGTTGTCTGTGTTTTTGAAATGAGCATTTTGGGAAGATTAACAAGGCAAGGGAATACACAATGAATGGTAGGACCCTAGGAAGGAGGGAGGTTCAGAGGGACCTTGGTGTGCATGTACATAGATCCCTGAAGGCAGCAGGAGAGGTAGATAAGATGTTTAAAAAGGCATATGGGATACTTGCCTTCATTCGCCGAGGCTTAGAATATAAGTGCAGGGAGGTTACGACGGAGCTGTACAAAACGCTAGTTAGGCCACAGCTGCAATACTGTGTGCAGTTCTGGTCGCCACAGTATAGGAAGGATGTGATTGTATTTGAAAGGGTGCAGAGGAGATTCACCAGGATGTTGCCTGGGCTGGAGCGCTTCAGCTATGAAGAGAAACTGGACAGGCTGGGGTTGTTTTCCTTAGAGCAGAGAAGGCTGAGGGGGGAACCTGATTGAGCTGTACAAAATTATGAGGGACATTGATACGGTAGATAGAAAAGAACTTTTCCCCTTAGTAGAGGGGTCAATAACCAGGGGGTATAGTTTCAATGTAAGGGGCAGAAGGTTTAGAGGGGATTTGAGGAAAAACGTTTTCACCCAGACGGTGGTTGGAATCTGGAACTCACTGCCAGAAAGGGTGGTAGAGGCAGGAACCCTCACAACATTCAAGAAGCATTTAGATGAGCACTTGAAATGCCATAGCATACAAGGCTACGGACCAAGTGCTGGAAAATGGGATTAGAATAGATGGGGCTTGATGCCCGTCGCGGACACGATGGGCCAAAGGGCCTTTTTCTGTGCTGTATAAATCTATGACTCTGTGACTATGACTATGACCTTCTCCCCAGGAATATTTGGTACCCAATCCTTCCCTTTTTTGAGCATGTCTCCATTATCATCACGACAACATATTGCCATGTGGCCTGCAGCTCACCAACCTTATTAACCACACTTCATGCATTTACCCACATGCACTGTAAACCTGTCTTGTATTCTCTTAGTCTGACGCCACATAGGACCTTATTATTTAATACTCTTGTGCTATCCGTCTCTCCCAATCCTTTGTGCACCTTGATTCTCCTTTCTAATGCTACAGCCTGGTGCCCACCCACTGCCAAATTAGTTTAAAACCTCCCCAACACTTCGAGCAACCAACACCCCTCCCCGTCGAGGCCATTGGTTTCGGCCCTGTTGAGGTGCAAACTTTCCGGCCTGTACAGGCCCCACCTATCCGAGAACCGGTCCCAATGTCCCAGGAATCTGAAGCACTCCCTAATGCACCATCTCTCCAGCCACTCATTCATCTGCTTTATCCTCCTATGTCTATACTCACCACCACAGGCACCGGGAGTAATCCGAACATTACTACCTTTGATGTCCTGATTTTAATCTCTTTCCTAGCACCCTAAAATCTGCCTGCAGGTCGTCATCCCGCTTTCTACATATGTTATTGGTACCGATATGGACCACGACTTCTGGCTGTTCACCCTCCACCCTCAGAATGTTCTTCAGTCCTTGACCCTGGCACCAGGGAGGAAACATACCATCCTGGAGTCACGTCAGCGGCCGCAGAAACGATTGTCTATTCCCCTAACTATTGAATCCCCGATCACCATTGCTTTCCTAATCTTTCTCCTCCCCCCCCCCACCCCACTCCCACACCCCACTGTAGAGCTGATCCATCCGTGGTTCTCTGGACTTGGCTCTGGCTGTACTCGCCAGAGGAACTATTCCCCTCTCCAGTATGTACCACTGAATACCGGTTAGAGAGTGAGATGCACTCTGGAGACTCCTGCACTACCTGCCTGGTCCACCTTGTCTGTCTGGCGGTCACCCATTCCCTCTCTGTCTGCACACTCTTAGGTTGCGGGGTGACCATCTCCTGAAACGTGCTATCCACGAAGCTCTCAGCCTCACGGATCCACCGCAGTGACGCCAGTTGCTGTTCAAGCTCCTAAACCCGGAGTTCGAGCTCCTCCAGCTGACGACACTTCCTGCACATGTGATTGTCCAGATCACAGGAAGTGGACTGGAGTTCCCACATGGCACAAGATGTGTATTCCACGGGAATGAGGTGCCCTGCCATGACTTTATTTAATACATCATCATTAACTTAACAGAAATAAACTCCATACTTTTAAAATTATATTTAGAATTCGCATTGTTAAACTGATCAAATAATCTGTACAATGAGTTGTTGTTAGCCTGGTAACGACCTCATGGTGTCTGGCAAGTGATATCCCATGCACTGTGACTTTTTGGGAACAGGAGATTACAGGACTTTGGACCAAAAAGGTGGTGGACGTGTCTGTCTGCGAGTTAGAGGAACTGTATTAGTTTGAGGAGCTGTATTAGTTTGAGGTACTGTATTAGCTTGAGGGGCTGTATTAGTTTGAGGGGGTGTAATAGTTTGATATGCTGTATTAGTTTGAGGTGCTGTATTAGTTTGAGGGGCTGTATTAGTTTGAGGGTCTGTATTAGTTTGAGGGGCTGTATCAGTTTGAGGGGCTGTATTAGTTTGAGGTACTGTATTAGTTTGAGGTACTGTATTAGTTTGAGGGTCTGTATTAGTTTGAGGGACTGTATTAGTTTGAGGGTCTGTATTAGTTTGAGGTACTGCATTAGTTTGAGGGACTGTATTAGTTTGAGGCTCTGTATTAGTTTGAGGAGCTGTATTAGTTTGAGGGTCTGTATTAGTTTGCAGGTCTGTATTAGTTTGAGGAGCTGTATTAGTTTGAGGGTCTGTATTAGTTTGAGGGACTGTCTTAGTTTGAGGAGCTGTATTAGTTTGAGGGTCTGTATTAGTTTGAGGTACTGTATTAGTTTGAGGATCTGTATTAGTTTTAGGGTCTGTATTAGTTTGAGGTACTGTATTAGTTTGAGGGGCTGTGTAAGTTCGAGGGTCTTTATTAGTTTGAGGGGCTGCATTAGTTTTAGAGTCTGTATTAGTTTGAGGGACTGTATTAGTTTGAGGGACTGTATTAGTTTGAGGGTCTGTATTAGTTTGAGGGTCTGTATTAGTTTGAGTGGCTGTATTAGTTTGTGGGGGGGTATAAGTTTGAGGGGCTGTATTACTTTGATATACTGTATTAGTTTGAGGTACTGTATTAGTTTGTGAATCTGTATTAGTTTGAGGTACTGTATTAGTTTGAGGATCTGTTTTAGTTTGAGGGTCTGTATTAGTTTGAGGGTCTGTATTAGTTTGAGGTACTGTATTGGTTTGAGGAGCTCTATTAGTTTGATGGTCTGTATTAGTTTCAGGGTCTGTATTAGTTTGAGGGGCTGTGTAAGTTCGAGGGTCTGTATTAGTTTGAGGGGCTGCATTAGTTTTAGAGTCTGTATTAGTTTGAGGGACTGTATTAGTTTGAGGGACTGTATTAGTTTGAGGTTCTGTATTAGTTTGAGGGTCTGTATTAGTTTGAGTGGCTGTATTAGTTTGTGGGGGGGTATAAGTTTGAGGGGCTGTATTACTTTGATATACTGTATTAGTTTGAGGTGCTGTATTAGTTTGAGGGGGTGTATTAGTTTGAGGGGCTGTATTGGTTTGTGGGGGAATATTAGTTTGAGGGGCTGTATTAGTTTGAGGTTCTCTATTAGTTTGAGGGGCTGTATTAGTTTGAGGTTCTCTATTAGTTTGAGGGTCTGCATTAGTTTGAGATTCTCTATGGGGGGAGATATAGAAGGGATGTCCGAGGTAGATTCTTTACTCAGAGAGTGGTTGGTGTGTGGAATGGACTGCCAGCTGTGATAGTGGAGTCGGACAGTTTAGGAACTTTCAAGCGGTTATTGGATAAGCACATGGAGCACACCAGAGTGATAGGGAGTGTGATAGCTTGATCTTGGTCTCGGACAATGCTCGGCACAACATCGAGGGACGAAGGGCCTGTACTGTGCTGTACTGTTCTATGTTCTATATTAGTTTGAGGAGCTGTATAAGTTTGAGGAGCTGTATTAATTTGAGGGGCTGCATTAGTTTGAGGGGCTGTATTAGTTTGAGGGGCTGTATTAGTTTGAGAGGCAGTATTAGTTTGAGGGTCAGTATTAGTTTAAGCGGCTGTATTAGTTTGAGGGGCTGTATTTATTTTGAGGGTCAGTATTAGTTTGAGCGGCTGTATTAGTTTGAGGGTCTGTATGAGTTTGAGGGGCTGTATTAGTTTAAGAGGCAGTATTAGTTTGAGAGTCAGTATTAGTTTAAGTGGCTGTATTAGTTTGAGGGGCTGTATTAGTTTGAGGTTCTGTATTAGTTTGAGGGGCTGTATTAAATTGAGGGTCTGTATTAGTTTGATCAGCTGTATTAGTTTGAGGAGCTGTATTAGTTTGAGGGGCTGTATTAGTTTGAGGGGCTGTATTAGTTTGAGGAGCTGTATTAGTTTGAGGAGCTGTATTAGTTTGAGGAGCTGTATTAGTTTGAGGGTCTGTATTAGTTTGAGGGGCTGTATTAGTTTGAGGGGCTGTATTAGTTTGAGGGGCTGTATTAGTTTGAGGAGCTGTATTAGTTTGAGGGTCTGTATTAGTTTGAGGGGCTGTATTAGTTTGAGGGGCTGTATTAGTTTGAGCGGCTGTATCAGTTTGAGGGTCTGTATGAGTTTGAGGGGCTGTATTAGTTTGAGAGGCAGTATTAGTTTAGCGGCTGTATTAGTTTGAGGGGCTGTATTAGTTTGAGGTTCTGTATTAGTTTGAGGGGCTGTATTAATTTGAGGGTCTGTATTAGTTTGATCAGCTGTATTAGTTTGAGGAGCTGTATTAGTTTGAGGGGCTGTATTAGTTTGAGGGGCTGTATTAGTTTGAGGAGCTGTATTAGTTTGAGGAGCTGTATTAGTTTGAGGGTCTGTATTATTTTGAGGGGCTGTATTAGTTTGAGGAGTTGTATTAGTTTGAGGGGCTGTATTAGTTTGAGGGGCTGTATTAGTTTGAGGGTCTGTATTAGTTTGAGGGGCTGTATTAGTTTGAGGAGTTGTATTAGTTTGAGGGGCTGTATTAGTTTGAGAGGCTGTATTAGTTTGAGGAGCTGTATTAGTTTGAGGAGCTGTATTAGTTTGAGGAGCTGTATTAGTTTGAGGAGCTGTATTAGGTTGAGGGTCTGTATTAGTTTGAGGAGCTCTATTAGTTTGATGGTCTGTATTAGTTTGAGGGTCTGTATTAGTTTGAGGGGCTGTATTAGTTTTAGGGGTTGTATTAGTTTGAGGGGCTGTATTAGTTTGATGGTCTGTATTAGTTTGAGGGGCTGTATTAATTTGAGGGTCTGTATTAGTTTGAGGGTCTGTATTAGTTTGAGGGACTGTATTAGTTTGAGGAGCTGTATTAGTTTGAGGGTCCGTATTAGTTTGAGGGTCTGTATTAGTTTGAGGTACTGTATTAGTTTGAGGAGCTCTATTAGTTTGATGGTCTGTATTAGTTTCAGGGTCTGTATTAGTTTGAGGGGCTGTATTAGTTTGAGGGGTTGTATTAGTTTGAGGTACTCTATTAGTTTGAGGATCTGTATTAGTTTGAGGGTCTGTATTATTTTGAGGGTCTGTATTATTTTCAGGGTCTGTATTAGTTTGAGGGGCTGTATTAGTTTGAGGGGCTGTATTAGTTTGAGGTACTGTATTAGTTTGTGAATCTGTATTAGTTTGAGGTACTGTATTAGTTTGAGGATCTGTTTTAGTTTGAGGGTCTGTATTAGTTTGAGGGTCTGTATTAGTTTGAGGTACTGTATTGTTTGAGGAGCTCTATTAGTTTGATGGTCTGTATTAGTTTCAGGGTCTGTATTAGTTTGAGGGGCTGTGTAAGTTCGAGGGTCTGTATTAGTTTGAGGGGCTGATTAGTTTTAGAGGTCTGTATTAGTTTGAGGGACTGTAATAGTTGAGGGACTGTATTAGTTTGAGGGTCTGTATAGTTTTGAGGGTCTGTATTAGTTTGAGTTGCTGTATTAGTTTGTGGGGGGTATTAGTTTGAGGGGCTGTATTACTTTGATATACTGTATTAGTTTGAGGTGCTGTATTAGTTTGAGGGAGGTGTATTAGTTTGAGGGGCTGTATTGGTTTGTGGGGGGGTATTAGTTTGAGGGGCTGTATTAGTTAGAGGTTCTCTATTAGTTTGAGGGGCTGTATTCGTTTGAGGTTCTCTATTAGTTTGAGGGTCTGCATTAGTTTGAGATCTCTATGGGGGGAGATATAGAAGGATGTCCGAGGTAGATTCTTTACTCAGAGAGTGGTTGGTGTGTGGAATGGACTGCCTGCTGTGATAGTGGAGTCGGACAGTTTAGGAACTTTCAAGCGGTTATTGGATAAGCACATGGAGCACACCAGAGTGATAGGGAGTGTGATAGCTTGATCTTGGTCTCGGACAATGCTCGGCACAACATCGAGGGACGAAGGGCCTGTACTGTGCTGTACTGTTCTATGTTCTATATTAGTTTGAGGAGCTGTATAAGTTTGAGGAGCTGTATTAATTTGAGGGGCTGCATTAGTTTGAGGGGCTGTATTAGTTTGAGGGGCTGTATTAGTTTGAGAGGCAGTATTAGTTTGAGGGTCAGTATTAGTTTAAGCGGCTGTATTAGTTTGAGGGGCTGTATTTATTTTGAGGGTCAGTATTAGTTTGAGCGGCTGTATTAGTTTGAGGGTCTGTATGAGTTTGAGGGGCTGTATTAGTTTAAGAGGCAGTATTAGTTTGAGAGTCAGTATTAGTTTGAGTGGCTGTATTAGTTTGAGGGGCTGTATTAGTTTGAGGTTCTGTATTAGTTTGAGGGGCTGTATTAGTTTGAGGAGCTGTATTAGTTTGAGGGGCTGTATTAGTTTGAGGGGCTGTATTAGTTTGAGGAGCTGTATTAGTTTGAGGAGCTGTATTAGTTTGAGGAGCTGTATTAGTTTGAGGGTCTGTATTAGTTTGAGGAGCTGTATTAGTTTGAGGAGCTGTATTAGTTTGAGGGGCTGTATTAGTTTGAGGGGCTGTATTAGTTTGAGGAGCTGTATTAGTTTGAGGAGCTGTATTAGTTTGAGGAGCTGTATTAGTTTGAGGGTCTGTATTAGTTTGAGGGTCTGTATTAGTTTGAGGGGCTGTATTAGTTTGAGGGGCTGTATTAGTTTGAGGGGCTGTATTAGTTTGAGGAGCTGTATTAGTTTGAGGAGCTGTATTAGTTTGAGGAGCTGTATTAGTTTGAGGGTCTGTATTAGTTTGAGGGGCTGTATTAGTTTGAGGGGCTGTATTAGTTTGAGCGGCTGTATCAGTTTGAGGGTCTGTATGAGTTTGAGGGGCTGTATTAGTTTGAGAGGCAGTATTAGTTTGAGGGTCAGTATTAGTTTAAGCGGCTGTATTAGTTTGAGGGGCTGTATTAGTTTGAGGTTCTGTATTAGTTTGAGGGGCTGTATTAATTTGAGGGTCTGTATTAGTTTGATCAGCTGTATTAGTTTGAGGAGCTGTATTAGTTTGAGGGGCTGTATTAGTTTGAGGGGCTGTTTTAGTTTGAGGAGCTGTATTAGTTTGAGGAGCTGTATTAGTTTGAGGGTCTGTATTATTTTGAGGGGCTGTATTAGTTTGAGGAGTTGTATTAGTTTGAGGGGCTGTATTAGTTTGAGGGGCTGTATTAGTTTGAGGGTCTGTATTAGTTTGAGGGGCTGTATTAGTTTGAGGAGTTGTATTAGTTTGAGGGGCTGTATTAGTTTGAGTGGCTGTATTAGTTTGAGGAGCTGTATTAGTTTGAGGAGCTGTATTAGTTTGAGGAGCTGTATTAGTTTGAGGAGCTGTATTAGGTTGAGGGTCTGTATTAGTTTGAGGAGCTCTATTAGTTTGATGGTCTGTATTAGTTTGAGGGTCTGTATTAGTTTGAGGGGCTGTATTAGTTTTAGGGGTTGTATTAGTTTGAGGGGCTGTATTAGTTTGATGGTCTGTATTAGTTTGAGGGGCTGTATTAATTTGAGGGTCTGTATTAGTTTGAGGGTCTGTATTAGTTTGAGGGACTGTATTAGTTTGAGGAGCTGTATTAGTTTGAGGGTCCGTATTAGTTTGAGGGTCTGTATTAGTTTGAGGTACTGTATTAGTTTGAGGAGCTCTATTAGTTTGATGGTCTGTATTAGTTTCAGGGTCTGTATTAGTTTGAGGGGCTGTATTAGTTTGAGGGGTTGTATTAGTTTGAGGTACTCTATTAGTTTGAGGATCTGTATTAGTTTGAGGGTCTGTATTATTTTGAGGGTCTGTATTATTTTCAGGGTCTGTATTAGTTTGAGGTGCTGTATTAGTTTGAGGGGCTGTATTAGTTTGAGGGGCTGTATTAGTTTGAGGTACTGTATTAGTTTGTGAATCTGTATTTGTTTGAGGTACTGTATTAGTTTGAGGATCTGTTTTAGTTTGAGGGTCTGTATTAGTTTGAGGGTCTGTATTAGTTTGAGGTACTGTATTGGTTTGAGGAGCTCTATTAGTTTGATGGTCTGTATTAGTTTCAGGGTCTGTATTAGTTTGAGGGGCTGTATTAGTTTGAGGGGTTGTATTAGTTTGAGGTACTCTATTAGTTTGAGGATCTGTATTAGTTTGAGGGTCTGTATTAGTTTGAGGAGCTCTATTAGTTTGATGGTCTGTATTTGTTTGAGGGTCTGTATTAGTTTGAGGGGCTGTATTAGTTTTGGGGGTTGTATTACTTTGAGGTACTCTATTAGTTTGAGGATCTGTGTTAGTTTGAGGATCTGTATTAGCTTGAGGTACTGTATTAGTTTAAGGTTCTGTATTAGTTTGAGGTACTGTATTAGTTTCAGGAGCTCTATTAGTTTGATGGTCTGTATTAGTTTGAGGGTCTGTATTAGTTTGAGGGGCTGTATTAGTTTGAGGAGCTGTATTAGTTTGAGGGCATGTATTAGTTTGATGTTTGTATTATTTTGAGGGACTGTATTAGTTTGAGGATCTTTATTAGTTTGAGGGGCTGTATTAGTTTTAGGGGTTGTATTAGTTTGAGGTATTCTATTAGTTTGAGGATCTGTATTAGTTTGAGGAGCTGTATTAGTTTGAGGAGTTGTATTAGTTTGAGGGGCTGTATTAGTTTGAGCGGCTGTATTAGCTTGAGGTACTGTATTAGTTTGAGGGTCTGTATTAGTTTGAGGGTCTGTATTAGTTTGAGGCACTGTATTAGTTTGAGGAGCTCTATTAGTTTGATGGTCTGTATTAGTTTGAGGGTCTGTATTAGTTTGAGGGGCTGTATTAGTTTGAGGGTCTGTATTAGTTTGAGGTACTGTATTAGTTTGAGGGTCTGTATTAGTTTGAGGGTCTGTATTAGTTTGAGGGGCTGTATTAGTTTGAGGTACTGTATTAGTTTGAGGAGCTGTATTAGTTTGAGGGTCTGTATTAGTTTGAGGGTCTGTATTAGTTTGAGATCTGTATTAGTTTGAGGTACTGTATTAGTTTGAGAGTCTGTATTAGTTTGAGGTACTGTATTAGTTTGAGGATCTGTATTAGTTTGAGGAGCTCTATTAGTTTGATGGTCTGTATTAGTTTGAGGGTCTGTATTAGTTTGAGGGGCTGTATTAGTTTGTGGTACAGTATTTGTTTGAGGAGCTGTATTAGTTTGAGGGCATGTATTAGTTTGAGGATTTGTATTATTTTGAGGGTCTGTATTAGTTTGAGGTACTGTATTAGTTTGAGGGTCTGTTTTAGTTTGAGGACCTGTATCAGTTTGAGGTACTGTATTAGTTTGAGGTACTGTATTAGTTTGAGGATCTCTATTAGTTTGAGGAGCTGTATTAGTTTGAGGGCATGTATTAGTTTGAGGATTTGTATTATTTTGAGGGTCTGTATTAGTTTGAGGGGCTGTATTAGTTTGAGGGTCTGTTTTAGTTTGAGGAGCTGTATCAGTTTGAGGTACTGTATTAGTTTGAGGATTTGTATTATTTTGAGGGTCTGTATTAGTTTGAGGGGCTGTATTAGTTTGAGGTACTGTATTAGTTTGAGGATCTCTATTAGTTTGAGGAGCTGTATTAGTTTGAGGGCATGTATTAGTTTGAGGATTTGTATTATTTTGAGGGTCTGTATTAGTTTGAGGGGCTGTATTAGTTTGAGGTACTGTATTAGTTTGAGGGGCTGTATTAGTTTGAGGGGCTGTATTAGTTTGAGGGTCTGTATTAGTTTGAGGGTCTGTATTAATTTGAGGAGTTGTATTAGTTTGAGGTACTGTATTAGTTTGAGGGGCTGTATTAGTTTGAGGAGCTGTATTAATTTGAGGAGCTGTATTAGTTTGAGGAGCTGTATTAGTTTGAGGGTCTGTATTAGTTTGAGGGGCTGTATTAGTTTGAGGGTCTGTATTAGTTTGAGGGGCTGTATTAGTTTGAGGGGCTGTATTAGTTTGAGGAGCTGTATTAGTTTGAGGTTCTGTATTAGTTTGAGGGGCTGTATTAGTTTGAGGAGCTGTATTAGTTTGAGGTTCTGTATTAGTTTGAGGGGCTGTATTAGTTTGAGGGTCTGTATTAGTTTGAGGGGCTGTATTAGTTTGAGGGGCTGTATTAGTTTGAGGAGCTGTATTAGTTTGAGGAGCTGTATTAGTTTGAGGGTCTGTATTAGTTTGAGGGTCTGTATTAGTTTGAGGGGCTGTATTAGTTTGAGGGGCTGTATTAGTTTGAGGAGCTGTATTATTTTGAGGAGCTTTATTAGTTTTAGGGGCTGTATTAGTTTGAGGTTCTCTATTAGTTTGAGGGTCTGCATTAGTTTGAGATTCTCTATTAGTTTGAGGGTCTGTATAAGTTTGAGGAGCTGTATTAATTTGAGGGGCTGCATTAGTTTGAGGGGCTGTATTAGTTTGAGGGGCTGTATTTATTTTGAGGGTCAGTATTAGTTTGAGCGGCTATATTAGATTGAGGGTCTGTATGAGTTTGAGGGGCTGTATTAGTTTGAGAGGCAGTATTAGTTTGAGGGTCAGTATTAGTTTAAGCGGCTGTATTAGTTTGAGGGGCTGTATTAGTTTGAGGTTCTGTATTAGTTTGATTGGCTGTTTTAATTTGAGTTACTGTATTAGTTTGAGGTGCTGTATTAGTTTGAGGGGCTGTATTAGTTTGAGGGGCTGTATTAGTTTGAGGGGCTGTATTAATTTGAGGGTCTGTATTAGTTTGAGCGGCTGTATTAGTTCGGGGGGCTGTATTAGTTTGAGGGGCTGTATTAGTTTGAGGGGCTGTATTAGTTTGAGGGGCTGTATTAATTTGAGGGTCTGTATTAGTTTGAGCGGCTGTATTAGTTTGAGGTGCTGTATTAGTTTGAGGGGCTGTATTAGTTTGAGAGGCTGTATGAGTTTGAGGGGCTGTATTAGTTTGAGGGGCTGTATTAGTTTGAGGGGCTGTATTAGTTTGAGAGGCTGTATGAGTTTGAGGGGCTGTATTAGTTTGAGAGGCTGTATGAGTTTGAGGGGCTGTATTAGTTTGAGCGGCTCTATTAGTTTGAGGTGCTGTATTAGTTTGAGGGGCTGTATTAGTTTGAGAGGCTGTATGAGTTTGAGAGGCTGTATGAGTTTGAGGGGCTGTATTAGTTTGAGGGGCTGTATTAGTTTGAGGTGCTGTATTAGTTTGAGGGGCTGTATTAGTTTGAGAGGCTGTATTAGTTTGAGGGGCTGTATTAGTTTGAGGGGCTGTATGAGTTTGAGGGGCTGTATGAGTTTGAGGGGCTGTATTAGTTTGAGGGGCTGTATTAGTTTGAGGGGCTGTATTAGTTTGAGGGGATGTATTAGTTTGAGGGTCTGTATTAGTTTGAGGGTCAGTATTAGTTGGAGGGTCTGTATTAGTTTGAGTGTCTGTATTAGTTTGAGGGGCTGTATTAGTTTGAGGGGCTATATTATTTAGAGGAGCTGTGCTAGTTTGAGGTGCTGTGATAGTTCGATGAGCTGTGTTAGTTTGAGGTGCTGTATTAGTTTGAGGGTCTGTATTAGTTTGAGGGTCTGTAATAGTTTGAGGGTCTGTATTAGTTTGAGGTACAGTATTAGTTTTAGGGTATGTATTAGTTTGAGGGGCTGTATTAGTTTGAGGGGCTGTATTAGTTTGAGGGGCTGTATTAGTTTGATGGTCTGTATTAGTTTGAGGTACTGTATTAGTTTGAGGAGCTGTATTCGTTTGAGGTATTGTATTAATTTGAGGGGCTGTATTAGTTTGTGGTGCTGTATTAGTTTGAGGGTCTGTATTAGTTTGAGGTGCTGTATTAGTTTGAGGGTACGTATTAGTTTGAGGAGCTGTATTAGTTTGAGGGTTTGTATTAGTTTGAGGGGCTGTATTAGTTTGAGGGGCTTTATTAGTTTGAGGGTCTGTATTAGTTTGAGGGGCTGTATTCGTTTGAGGGGCTGTATTAGTTTGAGGGGCTGTATTAGTTTGAGGGGATGTATTAGTTTGAGGGTCTGTATTAGTTTGAGGGGCTCTATTAGTTTGAGGAGTTGTATGAGTTTGAGGTGCTGTAATATTTTGAGGAGTTGTATTAATTTGTGGATCTGTATTAGTTTGAGGGGCTGTATTAGTTTGAGGGTATGTATTAGTTTGAGGGTCTGTATTAGTTTGAGTTGCTGTATTAGTTTGAGGTGTTGTATTAGTTTGAGGAGCTGTATTAGTTTGAGGTACTGTATTAGCTTGAGGTACAGCATTAGTTTGAGTGTCTGTATTTGTTTGAGGTGCTGTATTAGTTTGATGTACTGTATTAGCTTGAGGTGCTGTATTAGTTTTAGGGGCTGTATTAGTTTGAGGTGCTGCATTTGTTTGAGGGGCTGTATTAGTTTGAGGGGCTGTATTAGTTTGAGGTACTGTATTCGTTTGAGGTGATGTATTAGTTTGAGGAGCTGTATTAGTTTGAGGAGCTGTATTAGTTTGAGGTACTGTATTAGTTTGAGGTGCTGTATTAGTTTGAGGGGCTGTATAAGTTTGAGGGTTTGTATTAGTTTGAGTTACTTTTTTAGTTTGAGGTACTGTATTAGATTGAGGGTCTGTATTAGTTTGAGGGGCTGTATTAGTTTGAGGGTCTGTATTAGTTTGAGTTACTTTATTAGTTTGAGGTACTGTATTAGTTTGAGGGTCTGTATTAGTTTGAGGGGCTGTATTAGTTTGAGGGTCTGTATTAGTTTGAGCTACTTTATTAGTTTGAGTTACTGTATTAGTTTGAGGTGCTGTATTAGTTTGAGGGGCTGTATTAGTTTGAGGGGCTGTATTAGTTTGAGTTACTTTATTAGTTTGAGGTACTGTTTTAGTTTGAGGGACTGTATTAATTTGAGGGGCTGTATTAGTTTGAGGGCCTAATTAGTTTGAGTTACTTTATTAGTTTGAGGTACTGTATTATTTTGAGGTGCTGTATTAGTTTGAGGGTCTGTATTAGTTTGAGGTACTGTATTAATTTGAGGGGCTGTATTAGCTTGAGGTGCTGTATTAGTTTGAGGGTCCGTATTAGTTTGAGGAGCTGTATTCGTTTAAGGGGCTTTATTAGTTTGAGGGGCAGTATTAGTTTGAGGGGCTGTATTAGTTTGAGGGCCTGTATTAGTTTGAGGGGCTGTATTAGTTTGAGGGGCTGTATTTGTTTGAGGGTCTGTATTAGTTTGAGTTACTTTATTAGTTTGAGGTACTGTATTAGTTTTAGGGTCTGTATTAGTTTGAGGTGCTGTATTAGTTTGAGGGTCTGTATTAGTTTGAGTTACTTTGTTAGTTTGAGGTACTGTGTTAGTTTGAGGTGCTGTATTCGTTTGAGGGGCTGTATTAGTTTGAGGGTCTGTATTAGTTTGAGTTACTTTATTAGTTTGTGGTACTGTATTAGTTTGAGGGTCTGTATTAGTTTGGGGTACCATATTAGTTTGAGGTACTGTATCAGTTTGAAGACATGTATTAGTTTGAGGTACTGTATTAGTTTGAGGGTCTGTATTAGTTTGAGGTACTGTATTAGTTTGAGGGTCTGTATTAGTTTGAGGTACTGTATTAATTTGAGGGGCTGTATTAGCTTGAGATGCTGTATTTGTTTGAGGGTCTGTATTAGTTTAAGGGGCTTTATCTGTTTGAGGGGCTGTATTAGTTTGAGGGTCTGTATTAGTTTGAGGGGCTGTATTAGTTTGAGGGGCTGTATTAGTTTGAGGGGCTGTATTAGTTTGAGGGGCTGTATTAGTTTGAGGGGCTGTATTAGTTTGAGGAGTTGTATTAGTTTGAGGTGCTGTATTATTTTGAGGAGTTGTATTAGTTTGAGGATCTGTATTAGTTTGAGGGGCTGTATTAGTTTGAGGGGCTGTATTAGTTTGAGGGGCTGTATTAGTTTGTGAGGCTGTATTTGTTTGAGGGGCTGTATTAGTTTGAGGGTCTGTATTAGTTTGAGTGGCTGTATTAGTTTGAGGGGCTGAATTAGTTTGAGGTTCCGTATTAGTTTGATGTGCTGTATTAGTTTGAGGTACTGTATTAGTTTGAGGTACTGTATTAGTTTGAGGGTCTGTATTAGTTTGAGGGTCTGTATTAGTTTGAGGGTCTGTATTAGTTTCAGGTACTTTATTAGTTTGAGGTATTGTATTAGTTTGAGGGGCTGTATTAATTTGAGGGGCTGTATTAGTTTCAGTTACTGTATTAGTTTCAGGTACTGTATTAGTTTGATGTACTGTATAAGTTTGAGGTACTGTATTAGATGAGGGGCTGCATTAGTTTCAGAAATTTACCACTTTCATTGTTTTACTAAATGGCCACAGTTAAGGCGGACAGCCCCATTCCAGAGCGCAACTGAGCCGCCCTGAGAAGACACACTAACTTTTGGAATTTAATTACTGAATGGCCACAGCAGAGTGAAGGACTTCACCGAAACAATATGAGGTCTGGAGATGGGCCTGGTGGTGTTTGAAACAACAACCCCATTGCTGGGAGAATACAGCTGGCAATTGTCATTAGTTAATTCATGTGACCAGAATTCTCCGGTCTTTGGGGTTTTCAATTACAATCTCAGCACTAAATATATTCCATCACTGCAGGGAATTAACTCGGCTGTCATCATCTGTTTGTTCAAATGTTTTTTAAATAATATTTTCAGCGATGTTGCAACCTCAATCTCCCCGTGGATATCCCGCAGGGTATAAATGAAAGGCTCTGGGAATGTCCCGCCTCAGAGTTTAATTCAGTGAGATTGCCTGCAGCACGAAAGGACACATCGCTTCACACAGAAAATACATCTGCCATTTGACGGTATCCTGAAAATATACTTCGTGATCATTGCCGTAATTGGTATTCCTGGTAAGTGATTATAACCATTGAAGTTGTGTAAATCTGTGTGTGAGCTGGTCTCTGGTTTTGCTCTGTGACTGATAATGTTACATCCTGATCCAGTGGTCACCGTTATACAGACACCCGATCAGTGATAGCATTTCGTTTGGACAAATGTCCTGAATTATTTCTGAGGTTTTATTCCATTGCCTCAACTGAAAGTAAAACTCTGTTTGTAACTCACGGGCTCGCTGTGTTATGTAGTTATTGACTTTCGTGTAATATTGTGTACTGTTGTATCAGACCTCAGTGTAAGGAACTCTCTGAGAGAAGGTATTGGTGGAAGGATCTCTCACTGTAGAACTACTGAGTGTGGGTCACTAACCGGAGTGGAACACCTGACCCCAGTGGACATGTATTACTGGGAGTATCTGTCACTGTAGAATTGTCCTGAGTGTGGGTAACTAACCGGAGTGGAACACCTGACCCCAGTGGCCATGTATTACTGGGAGTATCTGTCACTGTAGATTTGCACTGAGTGTAGGTCACTAACCGGAGTGGAACACCTATAGACTCTGGAACAGCTCCCATGGATTGGAGGGTAGCTAATGTAACCCCACTATTATAAAAAGGTGGTACAGAGAAAATGGGGAATTATAGACCGGTAAGCCTGTCATCGGTAGTGGGGAAAATGCTAGAGTCCATTATAAAAGATGTAATAGCAGAGCACTTGGAAAACAGTGACAGGATCAGACAAAGTCAACATGGATTTACAAAAGTTAAATCATGTTTGACTAATCTACTGGAATTTTTTGAGGATGTAACTGGTAGAATAGATTAGGGAGAACCAGTGGATGTAGTGTATTTGGACTTTCAGTAGGCTTTCGATAAGGTTCCGCATAAGAGATTAGCGTGCAAAGTTAAAGCACACGGGATGGGGGTAAGGTACTGTCTTGGATAGAAAACTGATTGGCAGACAGGAAGCAGAGAGTTGAAATAAACGGGACTTTTTCCGAGTGGCAGGCAGTGACTAGTGGGGTACCGCTATTGAGGTCGATGATCAGCCATGATTTTATTGAATGGCGGAGCTGGTTCGAGGGGCCGAATGGGCTACTCCTGCTCCTATTTCTGATGTTCTTATGTTCATATATAAGTTGAAATGCATTGATAATGCTTTGTTTCCTATTGAACTGCACCAACAGAAACAGATGTTAACTAATTACTGACAGGTAAACAGCAGGACAGCAGTGTTACAGTATTCAAATCCTCTCTATATTGACTTATTCTTACTCTAAGTAGAGTTATTGTAAATACTTTAATTGTTTTGGTGCTGATTAATCACCTTCCCCCAACACCGCCCTGAGAATCTGTGGTTCATGAGCACTGAATTTCATTATGTTACATAGAAGCATCGAAGATAGGAGCAGGAGTAGGCCATTCGGCCCCTCGAGCCTGCGCTGCCATTTAATGAGATCATGGCTGATCATCCAAATTTAGTACCCTGACCCTGCTTTCTCCCCATATCCCTTGATCCCTTTAGCCTTAAGAAATATATCTATCTCCTTCTTGAATATATTTGAAGAATTGGCCCCAATTGCCTTATGTGGCAGAGAATTCCACAGGTTCACCGGTGAAGAAATTCCTCCTCATCACAGTTCTAAATGGCTTACCCCTTATGCTTAGACTGTGACCCCTGATTCTGGACTCCCCCGCCATCGGGAACACCCTTCCTGCATCTAGACTGTCTAGTCCTGTTAGAATTTTATAAATTTCAATGAGATCCCCTCTCATTCTTCTAAACTCTAGCGAATATATGCCTAATCGACCCAATTTCTTTTCATACTTCATTCCTGCCATCCCAGGTATCAGTCTGGTAAATCTTCGCTGCACTCCCTCCATGGCAAGAACATCCTTCCTCAGATAAGGCGACCAAAACTGCACACAATACTCAAGGTGTGACTCACCAACTTGTACAACTGTAGCAAGACTTCCGTGCTCCTGTACTCGAATGCTCTCGCTATGAAGACCAACATACCATTTGCCTTCTTATCCGCCTGCTGCACCTGCATGCATACCTTCAGCGACTGGTGCACAAGGACTCCCAGATAACGTTGCACTTCCCCTTTTCCCAATCTATTGCCGTTCAGATAATTATCTGTCTTCCTGTTTTTGCAACCAAAGTGGATAACCTCGCATTTATCCACGTTATACAGCATCTGCCATGCATCTGCCTAATCACTCAAACTGTCCAAATCATACTGGAGTTTCTCTGCATCCTCCTCACAGCACACACGCCCACCCAGCTTTGTGTCGTCTGCAAACTTGGAGATATTACATCTAGTTCCCTCGTCTAGATCATCAATATATATTGTAAATAGCTGGGGTCCTAGCACCGATCCCTGTGGTATCCCACTAGTCTCTGCCTGCCACCCGGCAAAAGACCCGTTTTACCAACTCTTTGCTTCCTGTCTGTCAACCAGTTCTCTATCCAAATCAGTACCTTACCCCCAATCCCATGTGCTTTAACTTTGCACGCTAATCTCTTATGCGGGAACCTATTGAAAGCCTACTGAAAGTCCAAATACACCACATCCACTATTTCTCCCGTATCTGTTCTACCAGTTACATCCTCAAAAAATTACAGTAGATTAGTCAGCCATGATTTTCCTTTTGGAAATCCATGTTGACTTTGTCCGATCCTGTCTTACCAGTTTATAGTTCCCCGTTTTTTCTCTACCACCTTTTTTAAATAGTGGGGTTACATTAGCTACGCTCCAATCCATGGGAACTGTTGCAGAACCTACAGAATTTTGAAAGATGACCAGCTTTGCATCTACTGAGTGCAAGTCAGCAGAGAGTGCTGAGTTTGGGTAAGTGTGAGTAGTTATTTAATTGTTAGTTCTCTTTAAATCATTCTTGATAAGAGTACTTAAGCAGATTAAGTGAAGGGGAAAAGTTAACTATTTGGGATTCTGTTGGTTTAAGAAGTGTAAAACAAGGTTACACTGCAGTAGGAGTAAATTGGCACAGCAGGCAGTGGAAATCAGTTTTCTAATCAATCAGCAGGGGTGACTCATTTGGCTGTAAACAAACAAACAGTAGAAAAAGACCAGTGCTAGTGAGAGCAAGCACTGAGTGCAAGTCAGCAGAGAGTGCTGATTTTGGGTAAGTGTGAGTTCGGGTGAGTGGGGTGAAGGTTGCTCTTTTCAAACTTTAACTCTGGCTTGTAGTTAATAAGGCCATTCTGGTGCAGAGTGACTGTTGGTAAACCATTTAACTGGTGTAATTTAGAGGGATTGATTTAATTTGAATCCAATTAATTAGAGGAGATACTCGCAGCTATAATCGGGCAGAGAGTGTCCATAACTAAGAATAAAAAAAGTAATTAATTACATAGAATGGAGCAGGTGATGTGTTACTGTTGCAAGATGTGGGAGCCGGTGGACCCCATTGAGGCTCACAGTGATTACATCTGTGACAAGTGTCTGCTGCTACAGGAACTCCAGCTCCGTGTTGATGAGCTGGAGTCTGAGCTTCAGACACTGCGACACATTAGGGAGGGGAAGAAGTACCTGGACATTGTTTTTCAGGAGGTGGTCACACCCATGAAGTTAATTAATTGAGATGTAGCCCATGGTCAGGGACAGGACGGTGTGACTACGAGTGAGGCAGGTACGGGGATCCAGGAGGTAGTGTTGGAGGAGCCGCAGCCCTTGCTCTTGTCCAACAGGTTCGAGGTTATTACTCCCAGTTAGGACGGGAGCAGGGACTGCAGGAAGGATGAGTTACCTGGCCACAGCACCGTGGAACGGGTGGCCATTCAAGAGGGGGGAGTAAATAGAAATGTTGTAGTGGTCGGGGATAGTATTATTAGGGGGGTAGATAGAGTTCTCTGCAGCCGAGAGCAAGAGTCCCGTAGGCTGTGTTACCTGCCCGGTGCCAGGGTTAAGGACATCTCCTCGGGGCTGGAAAGAACTTGCAGTGGGAGGAGGTGGATCCAGTTGTCGTGGTCCATGTTGGTACAAACGACGTAGATAGGACAAGGAAGTCGGTTATTTTAAAGGAGTATGAGCAGCTAGGGGTCAAATTAAAAAACAGAACCTCAAGGGTAATAATCGCTGGATTATTACCTGAGCCACGAGCGAATTTGGCTAGGACAAATAAAATTAGAGATTTAAATGAGTGGCTCAAAGACTGGTGTGGGAGAAATGGGTTTTGCTTCCTGGGACACTGGCATCAGTACTGGGGCAGGAGGGAGCTGTTCCATTGGGACGGGCTTCACTTGGCCAGTGCTGGGACTAGAGTCCTGGCAGATCATGACTAGGGCTGTAGAGAGGGCTTTAAACTAACTAGTGGGGGGGGGAGGTTCCTATAGAGCAAATAATAAAAATGACAACAGAGAAGGTCATAGACTTAGGTAGCAGTGGGGAAATTAAAAACCAGAGTGTGTCAGGAAGGGGCAGAAGGTATGGAGTAAAAGGTAAAGTAATAAAAAGGGCAAAAGCAGAACTAAGTGTCACAAAACATATTTGAAAGTTCTCTATCTGAATGCACGTAGCATTCGTGACAAAATAGACGAGTTAATGGCACAAATAAATACATATGTGTATCATCTTGTGGCCATTACAGAAACATGGCTGCAGGGTGACAATGCATGGGAATTAAACATACCAGGTTATTTAACGATCAGGAAGGACAGGCAGGAAGGAAGGGGAGGTGGGGTGGCTATGTTAATAAAGGAAGGAATCACTGTAGTACAGAGAAATGATATTGTGTCAAAAGATCAGTATAATGAAACAGTTTGGGTGGAGATAAGGAATAATAAGGGGAAAAAAACACTAGTGGGCGTAGTCTATTAGCCTCCGAATAGTTGCAACTCTGTTGGATGGAGTATCAATCAGGAAATAGTTGAGGCTTGTAATAAGGGAACATCTATAATTATGGGGGATTTTAACTATCATATTAATTGGACAAATCAAATTGGGCAGGTCTGCCTTGAGGATGAGTTCATTGAGTTTATTAGGGATGGGTTTCTTGAGCAGTATATAACTGAACCGACCAGGTGGCAAGCAACCTTAGATCTGGTCCCGAGTAACGAGACAGGAGTAATTAAAAATGGCGTAGTAAAGGATCCCCTTGGAATGAGTGACCATAACATTGTTGAATTCCATCTTCAATTAGAGGGTGAGAAGGTCGGATCTCAAACAAGCGTGCTAAGATTGAATAAAGGAGACTATGAAGGTATGCGAGCGGAATTGAGTAGAGTGGATTGGGAAAATAGATTAAAGGGTAAGACGATACATGATCAGTGGTGTACATTTAAGGAGTTATTTTACAACTTCCAAAAAATATATATTCCACTGAGAAGAAAAGGGTGTAAAAGAAAAGACAGTCATCCGTGGCTAAGTAAATAAATTAATGATGGTATTCGACTGAAAACAAGGGCTTATAATGTAGCCAAATCTATTGGGAGGATAGAGGATTGGGAAAACTTTAAAAGACAGCAAAAAATAACAAAAAGATTGATTACTAAAGGGAAGATAGATTATGAAAGTAAATTAGAAAAAAAATAAAAACAGATAGTAAGAGTTTTTATATTTATATAAAAAGAAAAAGGGTGGCTAAAGTAAATGTTGGACTCTTAGAGGATGAGACCAGGAAATTAAGGGTAGGAAATATGGAGATGGCAAATACACTGAATGAATATTTTGTATCAGTCTTAACATTAGAGGACACTAAGAATATCCCAACACTGGACAAACAGGGGGCTATTGGGAGGGAGGAGCTAAACACGATCAAAATCACTGAGGAAATAGTACTCGGTAAAATAATGGGACTCAAGGCGGATAAATCACCTGGACCTGATGGCTTACATCCTAGGGTCTTGAGGGAAGTGGCGGTAGGGATTGTGGATGCATTGGTAATAATTTTCGAAAACTCCCTGGACTCAGCAAAGATCACGGCAGACTGGAAAACTGCTAATGTAACACCCTTATTTAAAAAGGGCAGTAGACAGAAGGCTGGAAACTATAGACCGGTTACCCTAACATCTGTGGTAGGTAAAATTTTGGAGTCCATTATTAAGGAGACAGTAACGGGACATTTGGATAATCATAATTGAATAGGACAAAGTCAGCGTGGTTGTATGAAGGGGAAGTCATGTTTGACAAATTTGCTGGAGTTCTTTGAGGAAGTAACACACAGGGTGGATAAAGGGGAACCAGTGGATGTGGTGTATTTAGACTTCCAAAATGCCTTTGACAAGGTGCCACACAAAAGATGAGTGCTTAAAATAAAACATCACTGGATTGGGGGTAATATTCTGGCATGGAGAGAGGATTGGCTATCTAAAAAAGGCAGAGAGTTGGGATAAATGGTTCATTCTCGGACTGTCAACCAGTAGCCAGTGGTGTTCCGCAGGGTCGGTGCTGGGGCCCCAACTCTTTACAATCTATATTAACGATTTGGAGGAGGGGACCGAGCGTAACATATCAAAGTTTGCAGATTGTACTAAGATGGGAGGGAAAGTAGGGAGTGAGGAGGACATAAACAATCTGCAAGGGGACATAGACAGGCTAAATAAGTGGGCAGAGATTTGACAGATGGAATACAATACTGGAAAGTGTGAGGTTATGCACTTTGGCAGGAAAAATAGTACAGCAAGTTATTATCTAAATGGCAAGAAACTGGAAAGTACTGAAGTACAAAGGGATCTGGGGGTCTTGGTGTAGGAAACTCAAAAGGTTAGTGTGCAGGTGCAGCAAGTGATTAAGAAGGCCAATGGAATGTTGGCTTTCATTGCTAAGGGGATAGAATATAAAAATAGGGAGGTATTGCTTCAGTTGTACAAGGTATTGGTGAGACCGCACCTGGAATACTGCATACAGTTTTGTTGTCCATACTTAAGAAAAGACATACTTGCTCTGGAGTCAGTACAAAGAAGGTTCACTCGGTTAATCCCGGGGATGAGGAGATGGACATATGAGGAGAGGTTGGGTAGATTGGGACTCTACTCATTGGAGTTCAGAAGAATGAGAGGCGATCTTATTGAAACATATAAGATTGTGAAGGGGTTGGATCGGGTGGATGCGGGGAGGATGTTCCCGATGATGGGTGAAACTAGAACTCGGTGGCATAGTCTTAGAATAAGGGGCTGCTCTTTCAAAACTGAGATGAGAAGGAACTACTTCACTCAGAGGGTGGTAGGTCATGGAATATGCTGCCCCCAAAAGCTGTAGAAGCTACATCATTACATAAATTTAAAACAGAAATAGACAGTTTCCTAGAAGTAAAGGGAATTAAGGGTTACGGGGAGCGGTCATGAATTTGGACATGAGTTTGGGTTCAGATCGGTCATGGCCCTGTGGTTAGCGGAGCGGGCCCAGGGGCCGTGTAGCCTGATCCTGCTCCTATTTCGTGTGTCCAATTCTGTTAGGTTCAGGAAATGGTTCTGTGATAGTAGATTTGTAAGGGGGCGTGTCTCAGACGGTGCTGGTGCGAGGTTAGGACTACATTGCCTAATACTATTGCTTGCTCTGGTCTCCGGCCAGCCTTTTTGCAATAAGCACCTGTGAGTGGTTCGACCTACTCGCCTTTACGGTTCTAACACTGGACTTAGGTGCAACGAGCAGTAATTCAGAGAAAACTCAAATATACCCTGTTGAATAGTACGAAATGGAAATCTTTATTGCATGGCGTCTAAAATCATGAAGTACATGTCCTAGGCGCAAATGAACGAGAGTACAAGTATACATACATTCATAAAGCTTGATCTATGGAAATGAAGAACACACGGCACATCGTAAAAAGGGGAACACATTATACTTTAAACTTATTAAAAACCACCCTCCCTTAACAATACCTACACTACGTCTAAATTTGTAGGATCGGAAAACATGCTCACCACTCGTGTTACTTCGGAGATTTTTAAAGTGAGGCACTCAGCTTGTTTCGCTGCAGCGCCTGACTGTCACGTGTTTGGAAGGGTCTCTGCACCCCACTTGTTTACTTTCGCTGCTGTGAAAAGCAGGCCAGACTCTCTGTTGTCATGAAGAACTCGGCATAACTCGGAATGTTTGTAAAATTCAAAGAAGAGTCTTCATGTGCTCGATACAGGTTGTAGTCGGTAGAACTCAAAGAAGAGTTCTTTATTTATATTTTCGGGCGCGGACGGGGTTTACTGACCGTGGCGGCACGTGGATTCTTCTCATCTTCTTCTCGTCTTGTCACTTCCGGCCTCCGGGTCCAGACACTGTTTACCGACACTCGGGATGGTGTACCCTGTTACTTGCCCTTGTCGGGGCGGCTCGTTCCGATTGAGCTCCACCCAACATTCGAATAACCGACCAGTATGGCTAAGAGTCAAGAGTCAACAAAGTCCAGAGAAACACAAAGTCCAGCCCTAAGGAAGAGCTTCAGCAAGCGTCCGCCGAGAGATAAGAGGCAGCCGGGAGAATAAGAGTACAGCAGTCAGCAGCGAGATAAGAGACCGATGGACATTTGTTCTCTATAGTTATAGTGATGTGTCCCCTTATCTCCCGCTCAAACTTAATGTTTGTCCTTTGTGTAATATTGGCGCACAAAACTCCCAGCATGGGGCAATTCTTTTCTTTAACGGGTTTCGGTAGCACCTGAAACTGGCAAACTATCCGTTAATGTCTTCCCCATAGTTGAACCAGCCAGGATGTGTATGAATCGTCTCCCTGACTGGTTTTGGGGCCTCCCCGAATACTGACTTAATCACCTGTCAATGTCTCTCTCATTGTAGAGCCGTGGGGGTATTTGTGTATTGATGTGTCTGGATGGGCCATCAATTGCCTAGTACAATGGTCCTTACTGTGAATAGGAAAACGATTCCAGCACTTATATCTTTGCTATTGTTCCAAATGCAAACGTGTTGCATCCTGTCTTTATCAGTGTTTACCGAGTATGATCCAATCTTATACTGAATGTTTATTCAACGCCATCTTGTCTGCCCACTGTATTTCTGGAAGCTTCTGCCACGATGCGCGGCGGCCATTTTACAGGCTTCTGTGTCCTTTATTATCAGGACAGCATTTCGTTTAATAAAACTGATCAAACGAATCTGCTTCTCTCTTGTTATTTTGAATCGCGATAATTCCGAAACTTTACAGATTGGCGGTTAGGATCAGATCAGCCATGATCTTATTGAATGGTGGACCAGGCTCGAGGGGCCAATTGGCCTACTCCTGCTCCTATTTCTTATGTTCTTATGTTCTTACTATTTCTACGGCCACTTCCTTTAGTACCCTAGGATGTAGATAATCAGGCCTTGGGGATTTATCGGCCTTCAATCCCGTCAATATCCCTACAATTGATTTCATTCAATTCCTCCCTCTCATTAGACAGGATGAATATTGGGCTGTGGTTATTGATTATTCCACTTCTGTAACTGATTAAGTTTTGACGAACCAGTTCTTACCTCTGATTCAAGTCTCTGCACAGGTAACCTGCAACGACCTCTGGCCTTAGCTCAGTGAGGTGTGTCCCTGCGAGGAGAGACATGCATAACTGATGAACATGTATATCAGGTTTTCATAATACACATATCAGTCCCGAGGGCAGTAAATAATAGCATTAATAAATTGATAAAAATGTAATATATAGGGCAATGCCTCAATAAATAAAACACTTCAATATCCGCAATGATTAAATGAACTGCTAAAATGTGATTAATTTGTACTCAAGTTACGGAGAACTCCTTAGAATTTACAGCACAAAACAGGCCATTCGGCCACACTAGGTTATACCAGTGTTTATGCTCCACAGGAGCCTCCTCCCACCCCTCTTCATCTCACCCGATCAGCATAACCTTCCACTGCTTTCTACCTCGTGTACTTCTCTCGCTTCCCCTTAAATGTATCTCTGCTATTCGCCTCAAGTACTCCAAGTTGTAGCGAGTTCCACATTCTAACCAATCTCTGAGTAAAGACATTTCTCCTCAATTCCGTATTGGATTTATTAGTGACTCTCTTTTATCGATAATCTCCAATTTTGCCCTCACGTCACGAGTATAAACATCTACCCTATGTTACCCCTTCAAAATTTAAAGGCCTCTATTAGGCCACCCCTCAGCCTTCTCTTGTGTAAAGAAGGGAGCCCCAGCCTGTTCAACCTTTCCTTATTATGTCTCAGTTCTGGGGTCATCCTTGTAAAAATATTACACTTTCTCCAGAGCCTTAATATCCTTTATGTAATATGGAGATCAGAACTGCACACAGTACGCTCAGTGTGGTATAACCAAGGTTCGATATAAGTTTAAGCTAACCACTTTGCTTTACGATTCTATTCTTCTAGAAATGAACCCCAGTGCTTTGTTTCCATGTTTATGGTCATGTTAACATGCGTTCCTACTTTAATTAATTTGTTAATCGGTGCTCCTCTACCCCATTCCCACTCTGATTTCCAAGGAGTATTTGGGAAACTTATTCTTCCTAGCAAAATGCAGCAGCTCTCACTTAGCTATATTGAAATAAATTTGCCATTTAAACGCCCTTTTTGCAAGTGTATTAATGTCTGCAGGTATTGTGTTGCATTCTTCCACTGTATTAACTGTACTTCCAATTTGGATTCATCTGCAAATTTTGAATTTGTTCTTCTGCTTCCCGATTCAAGATCGTTTATGTAACTGGTGAACAACAATGATTGCAACGCCGATCCTTGTGGAACATCACTTCTCACCATCCATCTATCTGAGTAAAAAGCTTTATCCACTACTCCCTATTTTCTGTTCTTGCAGCCATCTTGCTATCCATTCTACTGCTTGTCTCCTAACTCCACTTGCTCTGTGATTCAGTCTGCTATGTGGTACCTTATCGAATGGCTTTAAAAAATCAAATATATCTCCTGCATAACCCTTATCTAATCTTTCTGATACTTATTCAAATCATTCACTAAGGTTACTCAAGCAAGACACTCCAAAGGGAGTGCAGGAACAGATGGACCCGGGGGTACATGTACACAAATCGTTGAAGGTGCAGGGCAAGTTGAGAAAGCGGTTAAAAATGCTTACTGGAATCTTAGCTTTATAAATAGAGGCATAGAGTACAAAAGCAAAGAAGTTATGATAAACATTTATGAAACATTGGTTCGGCCACAACTGGAGTATTGTGTCCAATTCTGGGCACCGCACTTTAGGAAGGGGCATGACGGCTTTAGAGAGGTTGCAGAAAAGATTCACAAGAATGGTTCCAGGGATGAGGGACTTCAGTTATGTAGATATACTAGAGAAGCTGGGGTTGTTCTCAGTAGAGCAGAGAAGATTGAGAGGAGATTTGATAGAGGTGATCAAAATCATGAGGGTTCTAGACAGAGTAGACAGAGCAGATAGAGAGAAGCTGTTCCCATTGGTAGAACGGTCAAGAACCAGAGGGCACAGGTTTTAGGTGATGTGCTGAAGATCCAAAGGTGACATGAGGAAAAACTTTTTAAGGCAGCGTTGGGTTATGATCTGTAATGCACTGCCTGAAAGGGTGGTGCAGGCAGATTCAATCGTGGCTTTCAAAAGGAAATGGAATAAGTACCTGAAGGAAAAGAATTGCAGGGCTACGGTGAAAGGGCAGGGATTGGGATTAGCTGCAGTGCATGTGCACGGGCTCGACAGGCTGAATTTGCCTCCTTCTCTGCTATAACCATTCTATGATTTCCTTTTGGAAAACCTGCTGACTACTCGTTATTATATTTTGTGTTTCTAGATGTTTTTCTGTTACATCTTTGAGTAAGGATTCCATTAACTTTCCTACCATCGACGTTCTGCTAACTGGTCTGTAGATCCATGGAATTGTTCTATCTTCCATTTTAAATACAGGAATAACATTTAAATGGTGCACCACAGTGATCTTACATTCCATTCCTCGACTTCTCGATCTTCATTTCAGGGTCTAGGCCATCCACCAATATCTACTATAATCCCACCAACTCCCACAGGAATCTTGAGTAGTCTTCCTCCCACCCGGCTTCCTGGAAGGGCTATATTCTATTCTCAAAGTTTCTCCGCCACCGTTGCATATGTTCTGACGATGCCACCTTTCACACATGTGCTTCCGAAATGTCTTCATATTTCCTCAGCCGAGTATTCACCTCCATTGTGAATGACAGGGCCCTCGACCGTGTCAATCTGCATTGCTCCCATCACCCCTTGTCCTCAGCTTCCACTGCACCAGCCTTCACATTCAACGGATCATCCTCTGCCATTTCCATCATGTCCAGCTTAGGCCAACAACAAACATATCTTCCCCTGCACTCCCATCCCCCCGGCCCTCGCAACACCCTGGTCCACTCTTCCATCACCACTAACATCTGCTCCCCTTCCCCGGCACCTTCCTATGCAAGCGCAGGAGATGCAACAGCTGCCCTTTCCCATCTTTCCATCCCACCAGCCAAGGCCCCAAACATTCCATCCACGTGAAAGACTAACTTACTTGTACTTCCACAATTTAGTAAATCATACTGGCTGCCCACGATCCAGTCTCCTGTACATTGGGTGGACTAAGCACAGATTGGGTGATTGCTTTGCTGAACGCCTCCGTTCAGTCCACAAGTGTGATCCAGAGCTTCAGGTCACTTCCCACTTTAATTCTACATCCCACTCCCACTCTGATCTCTGTTCTCGGCCTCCTGCACTGTTCCCATTTTAAACTCAATGAGGAGCAGCACATTATTTTTCGATTTGGCATTTTATTGCCTGCCGGATTCAACACTAAGTTTAAAAACTTCAGATCATAACCTCCGCTCCCGTTTTCTCGGACGACATGTGCTGGTAATGGAGGATGGCTCCACCAGAGCCACTGGGAGTGGAGGAGGTTTGGGCTGGGGCTTGGGGTGGCGATCCCGGTACACGGTCAGCGGGCTGGCCCAAACACCTGGGGTCTACACAACTTTCTCTGCCACATGTGCCCTACTACCCCTCCCCCTTGTTATTCTGCTGTAACCATTTACACCTCCTCTAGACCCATCTTCTGTTTCTTTAATTGTCCCAGTCGCCTTGCACCATCATCCCTTTAGTCATTGAATCACTCCTGCCCTCCAACCAATCACAGAGATTCCTATTTTTTCTATCCTTATGCTAAAGCACTTTTCTGTGACTCTATCATTGCTTTAATACTGATAATATCTGGAATCGTCCAGTTCTGATGAAAGGTCATGGACCTGAAATGTTAACTCTGTTTCTCTCTGCACAGATGCTGCCTGACCCGCTGAGTGTTTTCAGCATTGTCTTTTTTAATAAATTAAAGCTAGTATTAAGTAAAAGGTGGAAGCTTATAAAGTTGCCAGAAAACACAGTCAGCCTGAGGATTGGGATCTTTTAGAAATCAGCAAAGTGGAACCAAGAAATTGATATAGAAAGGGAAAATGGAATATGAGCACAAATTAGCGAAAAATATAAAAACGGATTGTAAAAGCTTCTATAGGTATGTGAAAAGGAAAAGATTGGCGAAGGTAAATGTAGGTCCTTTACACTCAGAGATAGCATCATTTATAATGGGGAATGAGGAAATGTCCGGGAAATTAAATAAATACTTTGTTTCTGTCTTCACGGAGGAAGACACAAAAAACCTCCCAGAAATACAAGAAAACCAAGGGTGTGGCGAGAATGAAGAACATAATGAAATTATTATTAGTAAAAACAACAGTACTAGCAAAATTAATGGGACTAAAAGTCAATAAATCCCAAGGACCGGATGACCTACATCCTCGGGTTTTGAAAGAGGTGGCCATTGGGATAGTGGACGCATTGGTTGTCATCTTCCAAAATTCTATAGATTCTGGAATGGTTCCTGCAGATTGGAGGATAGAAAATGTAACACCGCTTTTTAAGAAAGGAGGGAGAGAGAAAAGGGGAACTACAGACCTGCTAGTTTCACATCAGTCGTTGGGAAAATGCTGGAATCTATTATAAAGGATGCAATAACTGGGCACTTAGAAACTAATAGTAAGATTGGGAAGAGTCAACATGGATTTATGAAAGGGAAGGCCTGTTTGACAAACCTATTGGAGTTCTTTGAGGATGTAACTAGTGGAGTAGACAAAGGGCAACCGGTAGATGTGGTGCATTTGGATTTTCAGAAGGCCTTCGATAAGGTCCCACACAAGAGGTTGGTGAAAAAAATTAGGGCACTTGGAATTGGGGGTAATATACTTGCATGGATTGAGAATTGGTTAACAGATAGGAAACAGAGTAGTGATAAATGAGTCTTTTTCAGGATGGCAGGCTGTGACTAGTGGGGTACCGCAAGGATCGGTGCTTGGGCCCCAGCTATTCACAATCTATATCAATGATTTGGATGATGTGATTAAATGTAACATTTCCAAATTTGCTGATGACACAAAGCTAGGTGGCAGTCGCAGTTGCGAAGAGGATCAGAAGAGGCTTCAAGGGGATGTCGACAGGCTCAGTGAGTGGGCGAGAACATCGCAGATGGCTTATAATGAGGATAAATGTGAAGTTATCCACTTTGGTCGAAAAAACGGAAAGGCAGAGTATTTCCTAAATGGTGAAAGATTGGGGAATGCAGATGCTCAAAGGTACCTGGGTGTTCTTGTACATGAGTCACTGAAAGTGACTGTGCAGGAGCAGCAAGCCATTAGGATGGCAAATGGTATGCTGGCCTTCATTACAAGAGGATACTTGCGTACAGGAGTAAAGAAGTCTTCCTCCAATTCTATAGGGCCTTGGTGAGACCACACCTGGAGTACTGTGTACAATTGTGGTCTCCTTACATAAGGAAGGATATACTTGCCATAGAGGGAGTGCAACGAAGGTTCACGATATTTATTCCTGGGATGACGGATCGGTCGTATGAGAAGAGATTGAGCAAACTAGGCCTGTAAACTCCTGAATTCAGAAGAATGAGAGGGGTTCTCATTGAAGCATACAAAATTATTACAGGGCTTGATAGGGTGGGTGCTGGGAGAATGTTGCCCTTGGCTGGGGAGTCCAGAACCAGGGGCCACAGCCTTTGGATAAAGGGTAGGCCATTCAGGACAAGGATAAGAATAAATTTCTTCACACAGAGGGTGGTAAATCTTTCGAATTCTCTACCCCAGAGGGCTGTGGATGCTCAGTCATTGGGTATATTCAAAACAGGTCGATAGATTTCTGACTAGTAAGGGCATCAAGGGTTATGGCGATAAGGCCGGTGATTGGAATTGAGGCAGAAGATCAGCCATGATCTCATTGAATGGCGAAGCAGTCTCGAAGGGTAAAATGGCCTACTCCTTCCTGCTCCTATTTCTTATGTTCTTATGTTTTTTATCAGAATTAAAGCAGTCTCCGTATTTTGCATTTGCTCATATACTTCCGCCTGGATATTAAGAGAGGCGGGTTATGTACGATGGCCGGAGGGTATGGGGTGGATGTGGAATATCAGACAGGATACCAGGAAGTCCAGGGGTGTCGTAACTCCACAGCATACGTCCTTTCTCCTTGACTGGTTCCCCACCCCGGAAGTCAGCCTGATTGACAGTCGGGCTTCCAGTCGGACGGGGTGGGGGGTCTCTGGAGCAGGACCAGGTAGGTCGGATGGATGAAACTGGTTTGGATGGGTCGTCTGATCCCGCGATGTGTCCGATCATGGACCAGGGGATTAGACCTGTCCCGTGGGGTGTGACCAATTCCCGGGGATTTGAACGGTTCCGGGACATTGACTGGTTCCGGTGTTTGACTGGTCCCGGGGTTTGACTGGTTCCGGTGTTTGACTGGTCCCGGGGTTTGACTGGTTCCGGGTGGTTGACCGGTCCCGGGGGTTGTGACCAGTCCTGGGGATTTGACCAGTCCCGGGGGTTTGACCAGTCCCGGGGGTTTGACCAGCCCCGGGTTTTGACCAGTCCCGGGGGTGTGACCTGTCCCGGGGGTTTGACCTGTCCCCGGGGATTGACCTGTCCCGGGGGTTTGACCTGTCGCCGGGGTTTGATCTGTCCTGGGGATTTGATCGGTCCCGGGGGTTTGATCGGTCCCGGGGGTTTGACCAGACCCGGGGGCTTGATCAGTCCCGGGGGGTGTGACCAGTCCCGGGGATTTGACCAGTTCCAGGGATTTGACCAGTCCCGGGGGGTGTGATCAGTCGCGGGGGTTTGACCAGTCCCGGGAGTGTGACCGGTCCCGGGGGTTTGAACTGTTCCGAGGGTTTGACCAGCTCCAGGGGGTTTGACCAGTCCCGGGGGTTTGACCGGTCCCGGGAGTGTGACCGGTCCCGGAGGTTTGAACTGTTCCGAGGGTTTGACCAGCTCCAGGGGGTTTGACCAGTCCCGGGGGTTTGACCGGTCCTGGGAGTGTATCCGGTCCCGGGGGGTTGACTAGTCCCAGGGGGTTTGTCCTGTCCCGGGGGATTGACCGGTCCAGGGGTTTTGACCGGTCCCTGGGGGTTGACCGTTTCCGGGGCTTTGACTGGTCCTGGATGTGTGACTGCACCCGGGGGGTTTTACCGTCCCGGGGGTTGACTGGTCCCGGGAGTGTGACCGGTCCCGGGGGTTTGACTGCTCCCAGGGAGTTTGACCAGTCCCAGGGGATTGACTGGTCCTGGGAGTGTGACCGGTCCCGGGTATTGACTGGTCCCAGTGGGTTTGACCTGTCCCGGGGGATTGACCGGTCCAGGGGTTTTGACCGGTTCCTGGGTGTTGACCGGTTCTGGGGCTTTGACCGGTCCTGGGGTGTGTGGCCGCACCTTGGGGTTTGACCGGTCCCGGGGGTTGACAGGTTCCGGGAGTGTGACCGGTCCCGGGGGTTTAACTGCTCCCAGGGGGCTTGACCAGTCCCAGGGGTTTGACCAGTCCCGGGGTTTTGACCGGTCCCAGGGGCTTGTCCAATCTCCAGTCTTGGAGATGTCCGATCCGGACATAGAAACATAGAAACATAGAAGATTGGAGCAGGAGTAGGCCATTCGGCACCTCGAGCCTGCTCTGACATTCGATGAGATCATTGCTGATCATTCAAACTCAATACCCTGTACCTGCCTTCTCCCCATATCCCTTGATACCTTTAGCTTTAAGACATAAATCTAACTCATTCGTGAATATATGTAATGACTTCGCCTCAACTACCTTCTGTGGTAGAGAATTCCACAGTTTCACCACTCACTGGGTGAAGAAATTCTTCCTCATTTCTGTCCTAAATGGCTTACCCCTTTACCTTAGATTATGACCCCTGGTTCTGGACTTTCCGACCATCGGGAACATTCTTCCTGCATCTAGTTTGTCCAGACCTGTCAGAATGTTATATGTTTCGATGAGATCCACTATCATTCTTCCGCTCCCTCCGCGACACCCTAGTCCACTCCTCTACCACCCCCAGCACCCCTTCCCCTTCGCCCGGCACCTTCCCGTGCACGCGCAGGAGATGCAACACATGCCCTTACACCTCCCCTCTTCCCACTGTCCAGGGCCCCAAACACCCCTTCCAGGTGAAACAGCGATTTACTTGTACTTCCTGCAATTTAGTATACTGTATTCGCTGCTCACGATGTGGTCTCCTCTACATTGGGGAGACCAAACGCAGATTGGGTGACCGCTTTGCGGAACACCTCCGTTCAGTCCGTAAGGGGGACCCCGAACTCCCGGTGGCCTGTCACTTTAATTCACCGCTTCACTCCCACTCTGACCTCACCGTCCTCGGCCTATTACACTGTTCCACGGAAGCGCAGCGTAAGCTCGAGGAACAGCACCTCATCTTTCGTTTAGGCACGCTACAGCCCTCTGGACTCAATATCGAGTTCAACAATTTTAGATCATAACCTCAGCTCCAATCACATTTATATTTTATTTTTTCCACCCTTTTATTTGGCCCCCCCCCTTTTTTTTCCTCCTAGAAGCTGGCAGCTGTCCTTCATTCTGCCAGTGGATTTCACACTTCTTTCAGCCTCAATCTGTCACATTAACACCACCTCTAGCCTTGCATATCTCTTAATGTCTCTTAATGTCTCTTCATTCCCCCCTTTGTTCCTTTATCCCCTCCCCCTTTTCCCAGCTTTACTCTGGCCTTAAATCTATTTGATTTCCGGCTCTTCACAGTTCTGATGAAAGGTCATCGACCTGAAACGTTAACTCTCTTTCTCTCTCCACGGATGCTGCCTGGCCTGCTGAGTTTTTCCAGCGTTTTCTGTTGTTTTATCATTCTTCTATACTCCAGCGCATATAAGCCCAATCGTCCAATCTCTCCTCATATGTCATTCCTGCCATCCCAGGTATCAGCCTTGTGAATCTTCGCTGAACTCCTTCCATGGCAAGAACATCCTTCCTCAGATAAGGCAACCAAAACTGCACACAGTACTCAGGTGTTGTCTCACCAAGACCCTGCACAACTGCAGCAGGACATCCCTGTTCCTTTACTCAAACCCTTTCGCTATGAAGTCCAACATACCATTTGCCTTCTTCACCGCCTGCTGCACCTGCATGATTACCTTCAGTGACAGGTGCACAAGGACACCCAGGCCTCGTTGCACTTCCCCTTCTCCGAATCTATTGCCATTCAGATAATAGTCTGCCTTTCTGTTTTTGACACCAAAGTGGATAACCTCGCATTTATCCACGTTATATTGCATCTGCCACGCTTCTGCCCACTCACCCAACCTGTCCAAATCATCCTGGAGTTTCTCGGCATCCTCCTCGCAGCACACACTCCCACCCAGATTAGTGTCGTCTGCAAACTTGGAGATATTACATTTAGTTCCCTTGTCTAGATCATTAATGTATATTGTGAATAGCTGGGGTCCAAGGACCGATCCCTGCGGCACCCCACTAGTCACTGCCTGCCACTCGGAAAAAGACCCATTAATTCCTACTCTCTGCTTTCTGTCCGCAAATCAGTTCTCTATCCAGATCAATCCCTTGCCCCCAATCCCATGTGCCTTAACTGTACACGCTAATCTCTTATGCGGGACCTTTTCAAAAGCCTTTTGAAATTCCAAAGACACCACATCCACTGGACCCCAGGTTTCCATCCATGGGGGGTTTCGGGCGTTGGGTAGAGTTTGGGGGATGGGGGGGCGAAATCATTCCCTAGGCCCAGGAAGGCCGGCCAGCCGTAGTTAAACCTGTAAAACAAGTTAAATCAGAGGCTGCCCGCCTCATTAAAATATTGAACTTGCCAACCCGCCTCCTGGGAGCGGTTCGCTGCCCGCTCCCTGTCCCGTCTCCGTTAAACTCGGAAGCGGGCGGGTTGGAGGCGGGTTGGGGTCGGGAGGATATTGTTCAATTTTCACCTCTGACCCGACCCCAACCCGCCGGTTTTGGGGTGTTAAAATCCAGCCCTTACTGTCTGGGCTCAGACACGGAGAATGTGTGATAGTAATTTCCAGTCTCTTTTCCCTTCTGTGGTTTACAGTGAATTTGCTGGCGATTGTGATCCTGTCCCGGGGAAAGTGCGGGCTCTCCACCTGCACCACTCGCTACCTGGTGGCCATGGCAGCGGCGGATTTCCTGACCATTGTCACTGATGTCATACTGAGGCACATCAGATGGTATTATTTCCCATGGTCTTTCCTGGACATCACCCCTGTGTGTAGAGTTATCTTTGTCCTGGCCGCTGCAGCCACAGGCTGTTCTGTCTGTTTCACCGTCACTTTCACCTTTGATCGATTTGTGGCCATTTGTTGCCAGAAGCTGAAAACTAAATATTGCACCGGGAAAACTGCGGCTGTGGTTCTGGCAACAACCGGCATTCTGCTCTGTTTAAAAAACGTTCCCATCTACTTTACATTTCAACCCTGGGTGATAATCGAAAATGTGCCGTGGTTCTGTGTCACAATCCCGAGCTATTACACTGACCCCGGGTGGGTGGGATTTGATTGGTTTGACACGGTTTTAACCCCATTGCTCCCATTCGGTTTAATTCTGTTGCTCAACGCTCTGACAGTTAAACACATTTTAGTGGCCAGTCGGGTCCGTAAGGGATTGAGGGGTGAGAGCAAGGGAGAGAACGGCAGAGACCCAGAGATGGAGAGCAGAAGGAAGTCTGTGATTTTACTCTTCACCTTATCCGGCAGCTTCATACTGCTGTGGCTGGTGAATGTTATACATTTCTTATATTATAGTATTACAGGAACAGATCCCAATTATTACACTGGTTCTTTATATATCTTTGGAAAAGTCGGATTTATGCTGCGGAATTTAAGTTGCTGCACGAACACATTTATTTATGGGGTGACCCAGTCCAAGTTCAGAGAGCAGGTGAAGAGGGCGTTGAAATATCCGCTTACCTCAATTATTCAATTCATTAATAATCAGAAACAACTGAGCTCAGCCCAGAGGCGGCTCCCAGTGTTTCCAGCTCAGGAATGTAAGATTCAGCCCCAGACTGCCATCCACTGAATTACACCAGCAATCGCTGGAGATCTTAAGATACAGCCAGCGGCGGGGCGAGCACTGTGTTTAGGACTCGGCGCTGTTTCTGACTGACATTTCCCACATTGTCTTTCGGGACAGGACCAGTAGTTTGCTGCTTTCACTCTGAGCTCTTCTGTAAAGTGTCCCTTCAGCGATTGAGGGCAGCAATTCATTCGCTGCTTCCAGAGTAAGAGCCTGGTCAATAGGTAGGCAGACAGAGCTGAGCTGCAGTTCAGAGGATTATATTACCTGGAATATACAGCACACAAACAGGCCATTCGGTCCAATCAGTCTGTGCTGGTGTTTATCCTCCACATCAGTCTCCTCTCATTGCATCTACCTCATCCCAGTCTCTCAGAATATCTTTCTATTCCCCTTTCTTGCATTTACTGGTTTAGTTTCATTCTGAAATAATCTAAACTATTTTCCTCAAGCACTTCCTGTGGTAGTAACATAGAAGATAGGAGCAGGAGTAGGCTATTCGGCCTCTCGAGCCTGCTCCGCCATTCGATGAGATCATGGCTGCCTTCTCCCCATATCCCTTGATACCTTTAGCTTTAAGAAATATATCTAACTCATTCTTGAATATATTTAATGAATTGGCCTCAACTACCTTCTGTGGTAGAGAATTCCACAGGTTCACCACTCTCTGGGTGAAGAATTTCCTCCTCATTTCTGTCCTAAATGGCTTACCCGTTATCCTTAGATTATAGAACATAGAACAGTACAGCACAGTACAGGCCCTTCGGCCCTCGATGTTGTGCCGAGCATTGTCCGAGACCAAGATCAAGCTATCACACTCCCTATCACTCTGGTGTGCTCCATGTGCTTATCCAATAACCGCTTGAAAGTTCCTAAAGTGTCCGACTCCACTATCACAGCAGGCAGTCCATTCCACACCCCAACCACTCTCTGAGTAAAGAATCTACCTCGGACATCCCTTCTATATCTCCCCCCATGCACCTTATAGTTATGCCCCCTTGTAACAGCTGCCTCTACCCGAGGAAATAGTCTCTGAACATCCACTCTATCTATCCCCCTCATCATCTTATAAACCTCTATTAAGTCGCCTCTCATCCTCCTCCGCTCTAAAGAGAAAAGCCCCAACTCCCTCAATCTTTCCTCATAAGACCTCCCCCCCAAACTAGGCAGCATCCTGGTAAATCTCCTTTGCACTCTTTCCAATGCTTCTACGTCCTTCCTATAGTGAGGTGACCAGAACTGCACACAATATTCCAAATGTGGTCTCACCAAGGTCCTGTACAGTTGCAGCATAACCTCACGGTTCTTAAACTCAAACCCTCTGTTAATAAACGCTAACACACCATAGGCCTTCTTTACTGCTCTATCCACTTGAGTGGCAACCTTCAGAGATCTGTGGATATGAACCCCCAGATCCCTCTGCTCCTCCACGTTCCTCAGAACCCTGCCGTTGACCCTGTAATCCTTATTCAAATTTGCCCTACCAAAATGAATCACCTCGCACTTATCAGGGTTAAATTCCATCTGCCATTTTTCGGCCCAGCTCTGCATCCTATCAATGTCTCTTTGCAGCCTACAACTGCCCTCCACCTCATCCACTACTCCACCAATCTTGGTGTCATCAGCAAATTTACTGATCCACCCTTCAGTCCCCTCCTCCAAGTCATTGATAAAAATCACAAACAGCAGAGGACCCAGCACCGACCCCTGTGGCACACCGCTGGTAACTGGTCTCCAGTCCGAAAATGTTCCATCCACCACCACCCTCTGCCTTCTATGAGTTAGCCAGTTACTTATCCAATCGGCCAAATTTCCCTCTATCCCACAACTCCTTACTTTCTTCATGAGACGACCATGGGGAACCTTATCAAACGCCTTACTAAAATCCATGTATACGACATCAACTGCTCTACCTTCATCTACACACTTAGTTACCTCCTCAAAGAATTCAATCAAATTTGTTAGGCAAGACTTACCCTTCACGAATCCGTGTTGACTATCCCTGATTAAGTTGCCCCTTTCCAAATGGTCATAAATCCTATCCCTCAGGACCTTTTCCATTATCTTACCAACCACCGAAGTAAGACTAACCGGCCTATAATTACCAGGGTCATTCCTATTTCCTTTCTTGAAGAGAGGAACAACATTCGCCACTCTCCAGTCCTCTGGCACCATCCCCGTGGACAGTGAGGACCCAAAGATCAAAGCCAGAGGCTCTGCAATCTCCTCCCTTGCCTCCCAAAGAATCCTAGGATATATCCCATCTGGCCCAGGGGACTTATCGACCCTCAGGTTCTTCAAAATTGCTAAAACATCTTCCCTCAGAACATCTACCACCTCCAGCCTATCCACCTTTATCACACTCTCATCCTCAAGAACATGGCCCCTCTCCTCGGTGAACACTGACGAAAAGTATTCATTCATCACCTCTCCTATCTCTTCTGACTCCATGCACAAGTTCCCACTACTGTCCTTGACCGGCCCTACCCTCACCCTGGTCATTCTTTTATTTCGCACATAAGAGTAAAAAGCCTTGGGATTTTTCTTGATCCGACCCGCCAAGGACTTCTCATGCCCCCTCCTAGCTCTCCTAAGCTCTTTTTTTAGCTCATTCCTTGCTACCTTGTACCCCTCAATCGACCCAACTGAACCTTGTTTTCTCATCCTTACATACGCTTCCTTTTTCCTCTTGACTAGACATTCAACCTCTTTTGTGAACCATGGTTCTCTCACTCGGCCATTTCCTCCCTGCCTGACAGGGACATACCTATCAAGGACACGCAGTAATTGCTCCATGAAAAAGCTCCACTTTTCGTTTGTGCCTTTCCCTGATAGTTTCTGTTCCCATCTTATACTCCCTAATTCTTGCCTAATCGCATCATAATTACCCCTCCCCCAATTATAAACCCTGCCCTGCCGTATGGCCCTATCCCTCTCCATTGCAATAGTGAAAGTTACCGAATTGTGGTCACTATCTCCAAAGTGCTCTCCCACATACAAATCAAACACTTGGCCCGGTTCATTACCCAGTACCAAATCCAACGTGGCCCCACCTCTTGTCGGCCTATCCACATATTGTGTCAGGAAACCCTCCTGCACACACTGTGCAAAAACTATCCCATCCGAACTGTTTGACCTATAAAGGTTCCAATCAATATTTGGAAAGTTGAAGTCACCCATGACAACTACTCTGTGACCTCCACACCTATTCATAATCTGCTTTGCAATTTCTTCCTCCACATCTTTATTACTATTTGGGGGCCTGTAGAAAACTCCTAACAACGTGACCGCTCCTTTCCTATTTCTAACTTCAGCCCATATTACCTCAGACGGCAGATCCCCCTCGAACTGCCTTTCTGCCGCTGTTAAACTATCCTTGATTAACAATGCTACTCCCCCACCTTTCTTACCAACTTCCCTACTCTTACTGAAACATCTATACCCCGGAACTTCCAACAACCATTCCTGTCCCTGTTCTAACCATGTCTCCGTAATGGCCACCACATCGTAGTCCCAAGTACCAATCCACGCTCCAAGTTCTGCTACCTTATTCCGGATGCTCCTTGCATTGAAGTAGACACACTTCAAGCCATCTTCCTGTCTGCCGGTACATTCCTGCGACCTTGATACCCTCCTCAGTACCTCCCTACACTCACCACTGGCTCGTGGACTACAGCCCTTTTTCCCATCCCCCTGACAAATTAGTTTAAACCCCCCCGAAGAGCCGTAGCAAATTTCCCTCCCAGGATATTGGTGCCCCTCTGGTTCAGGTGCAAACCGTCCTGTTTGTACAGGTCCCACCTTCCCCAGAATGTGCTCCAATTATCCACATAACTGAAACCCTCCCCCCTACACCATCCCTGCAGCCACGTGTTTATCTGCACTCTCTCCCTGTTCCTCAACTCGCTAGCACGTGGCACCGGCAACAAACCAGAAATTTCAACATGGTTTGTACTGGCTCTCAGCTTCCAACCTAGCTCCCTAAATTCCTGTTTTAAATCCCCGTCCCTTCTCCTACCTATGTCGTTGGTACCGATGTGTACCACGACTTGTGATTGTTCCCCTTCCCCTTTGAGGATTCTGAAAACACGGTCCGAGACGTCACGGACCCTGGCACCCGGGAGGCAACATACCATCCGTGAGTCTCTTTTGCTGCCACAGAACCTCCTATCTGTCCCTCTGACTATTGAGTCCCCAATAACTATTGCTCTCCTGCTCTCCCCCCTTCCCTTCTGAGCCACAGGGACCGACCCAGCGCCGGAGATCCGGTCACCGTGGCTTACCACTGGTAAGTCGTCCCCCTCAACAGTATTCAAAGCGGTATACCTGTTACTGAGGGGAACGACCACAGAGGATCCCTGCACTGACTGCTTCCTCCTAGCCCCTCTCACCGTCACCCATCTATCTTCATGCTTTGGAGTAATTACATCCCTGAAGCTTCTATCTATGACCTCCTCTGCCTCCCGAATGATCCGAAGTTCATCCAGCTCCAGCTCCAGTTCCCTAACACGGTTTTCGAGGAGCTGGAGATGGGTGCACTTCCCACAGGTGTAATCAGCAGGGACACCGACGGCGTCCCTCACCTCAAACATTCTGCAGGAGGAACATTTCACTGCCTCCCCTGCCATCCCCTCCAGGTAACTTGCAGATTAAACTAGAACAAAAAAGAGCTTACCTGATAGTCACTCACCTCCTTTAGGTTAGAGGAGGAGGAAGGGTGGGGGACACTACAAGTGTAGTGTCTCGGGTTTAGGAACCGCCCAACTTATATACAGGTAAAAATTAATCACTTACCCAGCAACCACTGCGTCCCGCACTTTAAAAGACTCTGTGGGCCTACCTGGTCGCCGCCGCCTCTTAAGTCCTCCGCCTCGCCGCAGCCGCTCCACCCAGGTCCGCCGCCTCTGACCCCTGGTTCTGGACACTCCGACCATCGGGAACATTCTTCCTGCATCTAGTTTGTCCAGACCTGTCAGAATTTTATATGTTTCGATGAGATCCCCTCTCATTCTTCTATACTCCAGCGAGTATTGCCCAATCGACCCAATCTCTCCTCATATGTCATTCCTGCCATCCCAGGTATCAGCCTTGTGAATCTTCTTCCATGGCAAGAACATCCTTCCTCAGATAAAGAGATCAAAACTACATACAGTACTCAAGGTGTGGTCTCACCAAGGCCCTGTACAACTGCAGTAGGACATCCCTGTTCCTATACTCAAACCCTTTCGCTATGAAGGCCAACATACCATTTGCCTTCTTCACCGCCTGCTGCACCTGCATGCTTACTTTCAGCGACTGGTGCACAAGGACACCCAGGCCTCGTTGCACTTCCCCTTCTCCCAATCTATTGCCATTCAGATAATAGTCTGCCTTTCTGTTTTTGACACCAAAGTGGATAACCTCGCACTTAACCACGTTATATTGCATCTGCCACGCTTCTGCCCACTTACCCAACCTGTCCAAATCATCCTGGAGTTTCTCGGTATCCTCCTCGCAGCACACGCTCCCACCCAGCTTTTTGTCATCTGCAAACTTGGACATATTACATTTAGTTCCCTTATCTAGATCATTAATGTATATTATGAATAGCTGGGGTCCAAGGACCGATCCCTGCGGTACCCCACTAGTCACTGCTTGCCACTCGGAAAAAGACCCATTAATTCCTACTCTCTGCTTTCTGTCCGCCAACCAGTTCTCTATCCAAGTCAATACCTTGCCCCCAATCCCATGTGCCTTAACTTTACACGCTAATCTCTTATGCGGGACCTTATCGAAAGCCTTTTGAAATCCAAATACACCACCTCTACTGGTTCTCCGCTATCTATTTTCCCAGTTACATCCTCAAAAAAGTCCAGTAGATTAGTCAAGCGGGATTTAACTTTTGTATATCCATGTTGACTTTGTCCGATCCTGTCACTGTTTTTCAAGTGCTCAGCTATTACATCCTTTATAATGGACTCTAGCATTTTCCCTAATACCGATGTCAGGCTTACCGGTCTGTAATTCCCCGCTTTCTCTCTATCACCATTTTTGAATAGTGGGGTTGCATTAGCTACCCTCCAATCCATGGGTACAGTTCCAGATTCCATCGAATGTAGTGAGGTCCACATTCTAGCCACTCTGAGTACAGAAATTGCTCCTTATTTCCCAATTGAATTTATTAGTAACTATCTTGTATTTATGATCCCCAAGTGTTGCATTCTCCCACAAGTGTAAACATTCTCTCCACATCTACCCTGTCCAACCCATTCATAATTTTCAAGATCTATATCAGGCCTCAGCAAAGTCCTCTCTCTTCTATAGCAGAAAGGCCCAACCTGTTCAATCTTTCCCGATAGGCGCAATCTATCAGTTCTGATGCCATCCACCTAATTATTTGTATGAACGAATCTATTGGCCCACTTCACAAACTCCGTTGCCTAAACACCGACTCCATCCCTCTCCTTAGCACCAAAAAATGCTGTTTGCAACCTTGGTGTCGTATTTGACCACGGGATGATCTTCCGACCGGATATTCACTCCATCATCCTGACAGCTTACTTCCACCGCGGTAACATCGCCGAACTTCGCCGCTGCCTCAGCTCATCTGCTGCTCAAACCATCATCCATGCCTTTGCTAGCTCTAGACTTGATAACACCAACTCTCTCCTGGCTGGATTACCAATACCCAGCCTCCATAACTTGAGCTCATCCAAAGCTGTGCTCCCCGTAACCTAACCCACACCAAATTCCGGTAAACCACCACCCCTGTGCTCGCTGACCTACAGTGACTCCCGTTCCGGCAATGCCTCCATTTTAAAATGTTCATCGTTGCTTTCAAATCCTTCCATGACCTCGCCCTCCCTACCTCTGCAAGTTCCACCAGCCCCACAACACTCCCGAGATCTCTGTGTTCCTCTAATTCTGGCCTCTTTCACATCTCCGATTGTAACCGCTACACCATTGGTGGCTGTGCTTTCAGCTGCCTGGGCCCTAAGCTCAGGAATCCCCTCCCTGAACCTCTCTGCTTCTCTAAATCTCCCTCCTCCTTTAAGATGCTGCTTAAAACTTACCTCTTTGACTAAGCTTTTGGTCATCTTTCCAGATATCTCCTTATGTAGGTCAGGGTCAGGTGTTGTTCAATCTCGCTCCCGTGAATCGCTTGGGTCATTTTACTATGTAAAAGGCGCTATATAAATACAAGTTGTTGTTGTTGTTGTAAATATTTTTTGCAATTTATCCAGTTCTTCTATGTCCTTTTTATATTATGGAGACCATAACTCTGCACAGTTCTCTAAGTGTAACTGACCCGGGTCCTATACATTTTTAATACAATTTACAAAGTATTTACAGGACAGAGACAGGCCATTCGACTCAAAATGTCCATGTTGGTGTCCATGCTCCACAGGACCCTCCACCCACCCTCCTTCATCTAACCCAGTAAAAATATCATTCCATTCCTTTCCCCCTTTAAATGTGTCTGTGCTATTCGCATCAACTGCTCCTTGTGGTAGCGAGTTCCACATTCTGACCACTCATTTGGTAAAAAGGTTTCTCGTGAATTCCCTATTAGATTTATTAATGACTATCTTAAATCTATGGCCCCGAGTTCTAGTCTCTCCTGAAAGTGGAAACACCTTCTCTAATCTACCCTATGAAACCCTTTCATAATCTCAAAGAACTCTATCTGATCATCCCTCAGTCTTCACTTTCCTAAAGAAAAGAGCCCCAGCCTGATCAGTCTTTCCTGACAGGTATAACCTCTCAGTTCTGGTATCATTCTAGTAAATACTGTTTGTACTTTCGCCAGTCCCTCTATGTCCTTTTTATAAGATGGAGACCATGTTCGCAGTACACCAAGTGCGGTCTAACCAAGGTTCCATACAAGTTTAACATAACTTCTATTCTTTACAATTCTATCCCTCTAGAAATGAACCCCAGTGCTTTCTTTGTATTTATGGCCTTATCAACCTGCATTGCAACTTTTAGTGATTTATATAACTGTATCCTCACATCACTCTGTCCCTCAACCCCGTTTAGAACTTATTCTCCAAGGAGTAGTGACCTCCGTATTCTTCCTATTAAAATGCAGTACCTCGCATTTCTCTATATTGAGGTTAATTTGCCAGTTACACACCCATTCTGCAAGTTTATTAACGTCTTCCTGTATTTTGTCGCAGTCCTCCTCTATATTAAGTATAAACCCCCATTTGGGTGGCATCCACAATGTTTGAAATTGCACTTCCGATTCCTGAGTCCTAATTGTTGAAGTAAATGGTGAACAAAAGTGTTGCCAGCACCGATCTGTGTGAAACACCACTTCCCACCACTGGCCAACTTCACTTCTTTTCAATTCTATTGCCTTAGAAATAAACCCCAATTCATTGTTAACATTTTAATTCCTTTGCTGTCCAGTGATACTGCTTTTAATTATTTGTTCACCTTTATCCCGAGAGCCCTTTTCTCTTCTGCCACGTTCAGTTTCTTATTTTCTGAGGTAACGGTGATTATAGAATCGTGGAATGATACAGCACAGAAGGAGGCCATTCGGCCCACCGGACCTGTGCCGGCTCTTTGGTAGAGCTGTCCAATTAATTCCACTCCTCTGCTCTTTCCACAGTATTTTATTTTATCTCAAGTATTTTTTCCAAATCCCACTTGAAAGTTACTATTGAATCTGCTTCCACCGCCCTTTCAGGCAGCGCATTCCAGATCACAACAACTCGCTGTGTAAAACAAAAGCTTCCTCATGTTGTCTCGGGTTCTTTTGCCAATCACATTAAATCTGTATCATCTGGTTAACGACCCCACTGCCAGTGGAAACAGTTGCTCCTTAATTACTCTATTAAATCTATGTAGTCTTTAGAACACCTCTATCAAATCTCCTCTTAACCTTCTCTGCTCCAATCAGAACAACCCCAGCTTCTCCAGTCTCTCCACATAACTGAAGTCCCTTGTCTCTGGTACCATTCTAGTAAATCTCTTCCGCACACGCTCCAAGGCCTTGACATTTTCCTAAAGTGTGGTGTCCAGAATTGGACACAATGCTCCAGCTGAAGCCTAATCAGTGCTTTATAATGTTTTTGCATAACTTCATTGCTTTTGTACTCTACTGCTTATTAATAAAGCGAATGCCCCCGTATGCTATATTAACATACTTCTCAAATTGTCCGGCCGCATTCAAAGATTAGTGTACATACATGCCGAGGTCCCTCTGCTCCTGCACTCCCTTTATAGTTACACCATTGAGATCACATTGCCTCTTCCTATTTTTCACTTCACAATTCTCTGTGTTCAATAGTATCTGCCCAGTGTCTGCCTAATTGAATCAGAGTTCGGGCTATGCTGGAAGCAAAGGGATTGGATTCCGAAAGAAACGCCATCAGAGAAGTGAAGGATCATGTCAGGGACGTCTCTGAAGCTCTCAAACCCTCCAGCCTGAGGAACAGTTTAAAAGGGTAAAGACCCAGCCAAATGTTTTTGGCATTTAGTGTCTTGATTTCGGCTCCAATTATATTTTATTCTGCTAATGATAAATATGCCAGTAAACTGAGTAAGGAGATGACTTTATATGCAGGAACGAGGGTCAGTGAGAAGGTGTTGCATGAATGACTTTTAAACCGAAGTTCAGCCAGGAGCGTATTGAATGGTGGAGTAGGCTTGACGGGCCGAATGGCCAACTCCTGCTCCTATTGCTTATGTTCTCTTGTTGACCAGTCAGTCTAAGTCCTCCTGAAGTCTGTTACTATCCTCCTCATTGTGTGCTACATTTCAGAGTTTTGATGCCCTCTATACCCAACTCTAGGTCATTAAAATATATCAAAGAGAGCACTGGTCCTAATAGCGACCCCTGGGGAACACCTCTGTATAATTCCCTCCAGATTGAAAAACAACCGACCACCACGAATCTCTGCTTTCTGACCCTTAGCCAATTTGGTATCCATGCTGCCCTGTCCTATTAATCGCATGGACTACAATTTTATGAACAGTTATGTCATGTGGTACTTTGTCAAACGCCTTTTGAAAGTCCATATACATAACATCAACCACACTACCCTCATGATGTTATATTATCCTACCAAAGTGCATCACCTCGCGTTCATCTCTGTTAATGGTCACTTGTCACTTAACTGCGCAGTCTGAATGTTTTCTAATGTCTATTGTGAGATGTCATGTAGAGAAATGTCTTTTCAATTTTGGAAGCAAAGCATCAGTGTATTGAATAAAAAACAATAATAATTAATAAAGGCAGCCATCTAAATCTGTGTGTGGTTTTGGAATTTTATCAGAAAATCTGAGGATTTATTGCAAAGTAAACTCTTGGCTTCTCACATTGCACCGCTGCTTTTCGAAGAAGTTGGTGAAGATATTATTTATTTCAAATAACAGAACTGCTCTCCTGTTTGCTTCAGGCTCCCTTTGTGACTTCCGATATATGCATCGAACATCGTAAACTCCTCCCAACCCCATCTAATATCCTCAGCTCCTCTCCACCCAACCTAATATCCTCAGCTCCTCCCCACCCCACCTAATATCCTCAACTCCTCCTGAACCCGCCTAATATCCTCAGCTCCTCCACACCCCACCGAGTATCCTCAGCTCCTCCCCAGCCCAACTAATATCCTCAGCTCCTCCACACCCCACCGAGTATCCTCAGCTCCTCCCCAGCCCAACTAATATCCTCAGCTCCTCCCCACCCCACCGAGTATCCTCAGCTCCTCCCCAGCCCAACTAATATCCTCAGCTCCACCCCACCCCACCTAATATCCGCAAATCCTCCCCACCCCACCGAATATCCTCAGCTCCACTCCACCCAATATCCTCAGCTCCTCCCCACCCCACCTAATAACCTCAGCTCCTCCCCACCCCTGCAAATATCCTCAGCTCCTCCCCACCCCTCCTAATGTCCACAACTCCTCCCCACTCCGCCTAATATCCTGAGCTCCTCCCCACCCCACCTAATATCCTCAGCTCCTCCGCACCCCACCTAATATCCTAAGCTCCTCCCACCCCACCTAATATACTCAGCTCTTCCCCACCACACCTTATATCCCCAGCTCCTCCTGAACCCACCCAATATCCCCAGCTTCTCCCCACCCCACCTAATATCATAGAAACTAGGAGCAGGAGTAGGCCATTCGGCCCGTCGAGCCTGCTCCACCATTCAATACGATCATGGCTGATCATCCAAATCCAGTACCCTGTCCCTGCTTTCCCACACAGAATCCCCATCGAGCCTGCACCGACACATATCCCACCCTATCCCCGTAACCCCACGTATTTAATTCCCCCTAACATATCCCATCCTATCCCCGTAACCCCACTTATTTAATCCCCCCCTAACACTAAGGGTCAATTTTATCATAGCCAAATCAACCTAACCTGCACATTTTTGGACTGTGGGAGGAAACCGGAGCAAACCCACGCAAACACGGGGAGAATGTGCAAACTCCACACAGACAGTCACCCGAGGTCAGATTCGAACCCGGGTCCCTGGCGCTATGAGGCACCAGTGCTAACCACTATGCCACCGTCCCACCGTATCCTCAGCTCCTCCTGAACCCACCTAATATCCTGAGCTCCTCCCCACCCCACCTAATATCATCAGCCCCTCCGTACCCCACCTAATATCCTCAGCTCCTCCCCACCCCACCTAATATCCTCAACTCCTCCCAACCCAGCTAATATCCTCAGCACTTCCCCACCCCTGTAAATATCCTCAGCACCTCCCCACCCCACCTAATATCCTCAGCTCCTCCCCACCCCACCTAATGTCCTCAGCACCTCACCACCCCACCTAATATCCTCAGCTCCTCCCCACCCCGACTAATATCCTCAGCACCTCCCCACCCCACCTAATATGCTCAGCTCCTCCCCACACCACCTAATATCCTCAGCTCCTCCCCACCCCGACTAATATCCTCAGCTCCTCCCCACCCCACCTAATACCCTCAGCTCCTCCCACCCCACCTCATATCCTCAGCTCCACCCCACCCCACCTAATATCCTCAGCTCCTCCGCACCCTTACCTAATATCCTCAGCTCCTCCCCACCCCACCTAATATCGTCAGCTCCTCCCCACCCCACCTAATATCCTCAGCTCCTCCACACCCCACCTAATATCCTTGGCTCGTCCCAACCCCACCTAATATCCTCAGCTCCTCCCCACCCCTCCTAATATCCTCAGCTCCTCCCCACCCCACCTAATATCCTCAGCTCCTCCTCACCCCACCTAAGCTCCTCAGCTCCTCCCCACCCCACCTATTATCCTCAGCTCCTCCCCACCCCTCCTAATATCCTCAGCTCCTCCTCACCCCACCTAAGATCCTCAGCTCCTCCGCACCACTCCTAATATCATCAGCTCCTCCCCACCACATCTAATATCCTCAGCTCCCCCCCACCCCACCTAATATCCCCAGCTCCTCCCCACCCCTCCTATTATCCTCAGCTCCTCCCCACCCCACCTAATATCCTCAGCTCCTCCTCACCCCACCTAAGATCCTCAGCTCCTCCGCACCACTCCTAATATCATCAGCTCCTCCCCACCACATCTGATATCCTCAGCTCCCCCCCACCCCACCTAATATCCTCAGCTCCTCCCCACCCCACCTAATATCCTCAGCTCCTCTCCACCCCACCTAATATCCTCAGCTCCACCACACCACTCCTAATATCCTCAGCTCCACCCCAACACACCTAATATCCTCAGCTCCTCCCCACCCCAACTAATATCCTCAACTCCTCCCCACCCCAGCTAATATCCTCAGCTCCTCACCACCCCACCTAATATCCTCAGCTCCTCTCCACCCCACCTGATATCCTCACCACCCCTCACCCCAACTAATATCCTCAGCCCCCCCCTACCGCAGCTAATATCCTCAGCTCCTCCTGAACCAACCTAATATCCTTAGCTCCTCCCCACCCCACCTATTATCATCAGCGCCTCTCCACCCCACCTAATATCCTCAGCTCCTCCCCACCCCACCTAATATCCTCAGCTCCTCACCACCCCACCTAATATCATCAGCTCCTCTCCACCCCACCTAATATCCTCAGCTCCTCCCCACCCCACCTAATTTCCTGAGCTCCTCCTCACCCCTCCTAATATCCTTAGCTCCTCCCCACCCCACCTAATATCCTTAGCTCCTCCCCACCCCACCTAAGATCCTCAGCTCCTCCCACCCCACCTAAAATCCACAGCTCCTCCCCACCCCACCTAATATCCTCAGCTCCTCACCACCCCACCTAATATCATCAGCGCCTCTCCACCCCACCTAATATCCTCAGCTCCTCCCCACCCCACCTAATATCCTCAGCTCCTCCCCACCC
>JASTWF010000572.1:56129-101461 GCA_030390025.1 Squalus acanthias | reverse complement strand
GGAGGAAACACACGCAGACACGGGGAGAATGTGCAAACTCCACACAGACAGTCACCCGAGGTCAGATTCGAACCCGGGTCCCTGGTGGGAGAGGGACAGACTGTGAATAGTCACTAGTCCCACTGTCATTGTATCAGACCGTGGGATGGTTATCTGGAGGATTGTGTGTACTGGGAGTGGGACAGACTGTGAATGGCCAGGAGTCCCACTGTCATTGTATCAGACCGTGGGAAGGTTATCTGGAGGATTGTGTGTACTGGGAGAGGGACAGACTGTGAATGGCCAGTAGTCCCACTGTCATTGTATCAGACCGTGGGAAGGTTATCTGTAGGATTGTGTGTACTGGGAGAGGGACAGACTGTGAATGGCCTGAGTCCCGCTGTCATTGTATCAGACCGTGGGAATGTTATCTGGAGGATTGTGTGCACTGGGAGAGGGACAGACTGTGAATGGTCACTAGTCCCACTATCATTGTATCAGACTGTGCGAAGGTTATCCGAAGGATTGTGTGTACTGGGAGAGGGACAGACTGTGAATGGTCACTAGTCCCACTGTCATTGTATCAGACCGTGGGATGGTTATCTGGAGGATTGTGTGTAAAGGGAGAGGGACAGACTGTGAATGGCCAGGAGTCCCACTGTCATTGTATCAGACCATGAGATGGTTATCTGGAGGATTGTGTGTACTGGCAGAGGGACAGACTGTGAATGGCCAGGAGTCCCACTATCATTGTATCAGACCGTGGGAAGGTTATCTGGAGGCATGTGTGTACTGGGAGAGGGACAGACTGTGAATGGCCAGGAGTCCCACAGTCATTGTATCAGACCGTGGGAAGGTTATCTGGAGGATTGTGTGCACTGGGAGAGGGACAGACTGTGAATGGCCAGGAGTCCCACTGTCATTGTATCAGACCGTGTGACGGTTTTCTGGAGGATTGTGTGTACTGGGAGAGGGACAGACTGTGAATGGCCACTACTCCCACTGTCATTGTATCAGACCGTGGGAAGGTTATCTGGAGGATTGTGTGTACTGGGAGAGGGGCAGACTGTGAATGGCCAGGAGTCCCACTGTCGTCGTATCAGTCCGTGGGAACTTTATCTTGAGGATTGTGTGTACTGGGAGAGGGACAGACTGTGAATGGCCAGGAGTCCCACTGTCATTGTATCAGACCGTGGGAAGGTTATCTGGAGGATTGTGTGTACTGGGAGAGGGACAGACTGTGAATGGCCAGTAGTCCCACTGTCATTGTATCAGACCGTGGGAAGGTTATCTGTAGGATTGTGTGTACTGGGAGAGGGACAGACTGTGAATGGTCACTAGTCCCACTATCATTGTATCAGACTGTGCGAAGGTTATCCGAAGGATTGTGTGTACTGGGAGAGGGACAGACTGTGAATGGCCAGTAGTCCCACTGTCATTGTATCAGACCGTGGGAAGGTTATCTGTAGGATTGCGTGTACTGGGAGAGGGACAGACTGTGAATGGCCTGAATCCCGCTGTCATTGTATCAGACCATGGGAAGGTTATCTGGAGGATTGTGTGCACTGGGAGAGGGACAGACTGTGAATGTTCACTAGTCCCACTATCATTGTATTAGACTGTGCGAAGTTTATCCGAAGGATTGTGTGTACTGGGAGAGGGACAGACTGTGAATGGTCACCAGTCCCACTGTCATTGTATCAGACCGTGGGATGGTTATCTGGAGGATTGTGTGTAAAGGGAGAGGGACAGACTGTGAATGGCCAGGAGTCCCACTGTCATTGTATCAGACCATGAAATGGTTATCTGGAGGATTGTGTGTACTGGCAGAGGGACAGACTGTGAATGGCCAGGAGTCCCACTATCATTGTATCAGGCCGTGGGAAAGTTATCTGGAGGCATGTGTGTACTGGGAGAGGGACAGACTGTGAATGGCCACTACTCCCACTGTCATTGTATCAGATCGTGGGAAGGTTATCTGGAGGCTTGTGTGTACTCGGAGAGGGACAGACTGTGAATGGCCAGGACTCACACTGTCATTGTATCAGACCGTGGGAAGGTTATCAGGAGATGTGTGTACTGGGAGAGGGGCAGACTGTGAATGGTCACTCGTCACACTGTCATTGTATCAGACCGTGGGATGGTTATCTGGAGGATTGTGTGTGCTGGGAGAGGGACAGACTGAGAATAGTCACTAGTCCCACTGTCATTGTATCAGCACGTGCGAAGGTTATCTGGATGATTGTGTGCACTGGGAGAGGGACAGACTGTGAATGGCCACTAGTCCCACTGTCATTGTATCAGACCGTTGGAAGGTTATCTGGAGCATTGTGTGTACTGGGAGAGGGACAGACTGTGAATGGCCACTAGTCCCACTGTCATTGTATCAGACCGTGGGATGGTTATCTGGAGGATTGTGTGTACTGGGAGAGGGACAGACTGAGAATGGCCAGGAGTCCCACTGTCATTGTATCAGACCGTGGGAAGGTTATCTGGAGGCTTGTGTGTACTGGGAGAGGGGCAGACTGTGAATGGTCACTAGTACCACTGTCATTGTATCAGACCGTGGAAAGGTTATCTGGAGGCTTGTGAGTACTGGGAGAGGGACAGCCTGTGAATGGCCAGGCGTCCCACTGTCATTGTATCAGACCGTGGGATGGTTATCTGGAGGATTGTGTGTAAAGGGAGAGGGACAGAATGTGAATGGCCAGGAGTCCCACTGTCATTGTATCAGACCGTGGGATGTTTATCTGGAGGAATGTGTGTACTGGGAGAGGGACAGACTGTGAATGGCCAGGTGTCCCACTGTCATTGTATCAGATCGTGGGAAGGTTATCTGTAGGATTGTGTCTACTGGGAGAGGGACAGACTGTGAATGGCCAGGAGTCCCACTGTCATTGTATCAGACCGTGGGATGGTCATCTGGAGGATTGTGTGCAGTGGGAGAGGGACAGACTATGAATGGCCAGGAGTCCCACTGTCATTGTATCAGACCGTGGGTTGGTTATCTGGAGCATTGTGTGTACTGAAACATAGAAACATAGAAACATAGAATCTAGGAGCAGGAGTAGGCCATTCGGCCCGTCGAGCCTGCTCCGCCATTCAATACGATCATGGCTGATCATCCAAGTCCAGTACCCTGTCCCTGCTTTAATCCCCACAGTACACATATCCCACCCTACCCCCGCAACCCAACGTATTTAATTCCCCCTAACATATCCTATCCTATCCCCATAACCCCACATATTTAATCCCCCCCTAACACTAAGGGTCAATTTATCATAGCCAAATCAACCTAACCCGCACATTTTTGGACTGTGGCAGGAAACCGGAACACCCGGAGGAAACACACGCAGACACGGGGAGAATGTGCAAACTCCACACAGACAGTCACCCGAGGTCAGATTCGAACCCGGGTCCCTGGCGGGAGAGGGACAGACTGTGAATAGTCACTAGTCCCACTGTCATTGTATCAGACCGTGGGATGGTTATCTGGAGGATTGTGTGTACTGGGAGTGGGACAGACTGTGAATGGCCAGGAGTCCCACTGTCATTGTATCAGACCGTGGGAAGGTTATCTGGAGGATTGTGTGTACTGGGAGAGGGACAGACTGTGAATGGCCAGTAGTCCCACTGTCATTGTATCAGACCGTGGGAAGGTTATCTGTAGGATTGTGTGTACTGGGAGAGGGACAGACTGTGAATGGCCTGAGTCCCGCTGTCATTGTATCAGACCGTGGGAATGTTATCTGGAGGATTGTGTGCACTGGGAGAGGGACAGACTGTGAATGGTCACTAGTCCCACTATCATTGTATCAGACTGTGCGAAGGTTATCCGAAGGATTGTGTGTACTGGGAGAGGGACAGACTGTGAATGGTCACTAGTCCCACTGTCATTGTATCAGACCGTGGGATGGTTATCTGGAGGATTGTGTGTAAAGGGAGAGGGACAGACTGTGAATGGCCAGGAGTCCCACTGTCATTGTATCAGACCATGAGATGGTTATCTGGAGGATTGTGTGTACTGGCAGAGGGACAGACTGTGAATGGCCAGGAGTCCCACTATCATTGTATCAGACCGTGGGAAGGTTATCTGGAGGCATGTGTGTACTGGGAGAGGGACAGACTGTGAATGGCCAGGAGTCCCACAGTCATTGTATCAGACCGTGGGAAGGTTATCTGGAGGATTGTGTGCACTGGGAGAGGGACAGACTGTGAATGGCCAGGAGTCCCACTGTCATTGTATCAGACCGTGTGACGGTTTTCTGGAGGATTGTGTGTACTGGGAGAGGGACAGACTGTGAATGGCCACTACTCCCACTGTCATTGTATCAGACCGTGGGAAGGTTATCTGGAGGATTGTGTGTACTGGGAGAGGGGCAGACTGTGAATGGCCAGGAGTCCCACTGTCGTCGTATCAGTCCGTGGGAACGTTATCTTGAGGATTGTGTGTACTGGGAGAGGGACAGACTGTGAATGGCCAGGAGTCCCACTGTCATTGTATCAGACCGTGGGAAGGTTATCTGGAGGATTGTGTGTACTGGGAGAGGGACAGACTGTGAATGGCCAGTAGTCCCACTGTCATTGTATCAGACCGTGGGAAGGTTATCTGTAGGATTGTGTGTACTGGGAGAGGGACAGACTGTGAATGGTCACTAGTCCCACTATCATTGTATCAGACTGTGCGAAGGTTATCCGAAGGATTGTGTGTACTGGGAGAGGGACAGACTGTGAATGGCCAGGAGTCCCACTGTCATTGTATCAGACCGTGGGATGTTTATCTGGAGGATTGTGTGCACTGGGAGAGGGACAGACTGTGAATGGCCATGAGTCCCACTGTCATTGTATCAGACCGTGGGATGGTTATCTGGAGGATTGTGTGCACTTGGAGAGGGACAGACTGTGAATGGCCAGGAGTCCCACTGTCATTTTATCAGACCGTGGGATGGTTATCTGGAGGATTGTGTGTACTGGGAGTGGGACAGACTGAGAATAGTCACTAGTCGCACTGTCATTGTATCAGACCGTGGGAAGGGTATCTGGATGATTGTGAGCACTGGCAGAGGGACAGACTGTGAATGGCCACTAGTCCCACTGTCATTGTATCAGACCGTGGGAAGGTTATCTGGAGCATTGTGTGTACTGGGAGAGGGACAGACTGTGAATGGCCACTATTCCCACTGTCATTGTATCAGACCGTGGGAAGGTTATCTGGCGGCTTGTGTGTACTGGGAGAGGGACAGACTGTGAATTGCCAGGAGTCCCACTGTAATTATATCAGTCCGTGGGAAGGTTATCTGGAGGCTTGTGTGTACTGGGAGAGGGACAGACTGTGAATGGCCAGTAGTCCCAGTGTCATTGTATCAGACCTTGGGCAGGTTATCTGGAGTAGTTTGTGTACTGGGAGAGGGGCAGACTGTGAATGGTCACTAGTCCCACTGTCATTGTATCAGACTGTGGGAAGGTTATCTGGAGGATTGTGTGTACTGGGAGAGGGGCAGACTGTGAATGGTAACTAGTCCCACTGTCATTGTATCATACCGTGGGAAGGTTATCAGGAGATGTGTGTACTGGGAGAGGGGCAGACTGTGAATGGTCACTCGTCACACTGTCATTGTATCAGACCGTGGGATGGTTATCTGGAGGATTGTGTGTACTGGGAGAGGGGCAGACTGAGAATAGTCACTAGTCCCACTGTCATTGTATCAGACCGTGGGAAGGTTATCTGGATGATTGTGTGCACTGGGAGAGGGACAGAATGTGAATGGCCACTAGTCCCACTGTCATTGTATCAGACCGTGGGAAGGTTATCTGGAGCATTGTGTGTACTGGGAGAGGGACAGTCTGTGAATTGCCACTAGTCCCACTGTCATTGTATCAGACCGTGGGAAGGTTATCTGGAGCATTGTGTGTACTGGGAGAGGGACAGAATGTGAATGGCCACTAGTCCCACTGTCATTGTATCAGACCGTGGGATGGCTATCCCGAGCATTGTGTGTACTGGGAGAGGGACAGACTGTGAATTGCCACTAGTCCCACTGTCATTGTATCAGACCGTGGGATGGTTATCTGGAGGATTGTGTGTACTGGGAGAGGGACAGACTGTGAATGGCCAGGAGTCCCACTGTCATTGTATCAGACCGTGGGAAGGTTATCTGGAGGCTTGTGTGTACTGGGAGAGGGACAGACTGTGAATTGCCAGGAGTCCCACTGTAATTGTATCAGTCCGTGGGAAGGTTATCTGGAGGCTTGTGTGTACTGGGAGAGGGACAGACTGTGAATGGCCAGTAGTCCCACTGTCATTGTATCAGACCTTGGGCAGGTTATCTGGAGGATTGTGTGTACTGGGAGAGGGACAGACTGTGAATGGCCAGTAGTCCCACTGTCATTGTATCAGACCTTGGGCAGGTTATCTGTAGGATTGTGTGGACTGGGAGAGGGACAGACTGTGAATGGTCACTAGTCCCACTGTCATTAGAACATAGAACATAGAACATAGAACAGTACAGCACAGTACAGGCCCTTCGGCCCTCGATGTTGTGCCGAGCATTGTCCGAGACCAAGATCAAGCTATCACACTCCCTATCACTCTGGTGTGCTCCATGTGCTTATCCAATAACCGCTTGAAAGTTCCTAAAGTGTCCGACTCCACTATCACAGCAGGCAGTCCATTCCACACCCCAACCACTCTCTGAGTAAAGAATCTACCTCGGACATCCCTTCTATATCTCCCCCCATGCACCTTATAGTTATGCCCCCTTGTAACAGCTGCCTCTACCCGAGGAAATAGTCTCTGAACATCCACTCTATCTATCCCCCTCATCATCTTATAAACCTCTATTAAGTCGCCTCTCATCCTCCTCCGCTCTAAAGAGAAAAGCCCCAACTCCCTCAATCTTTCCTCATAAGACCTCCCCCCCAAACTAGGCAGCATCCTGGTAAATCTCCTTTGCACTCTTTCCAATGCTTCTACGTCCTTCCTATAGTGAGGTGACCAGAACTGCACACAATATTCCAAATGTGGTCTCACCAAGGTCCTGTACAGTTGCAGCATAACCTCACGGTTCTTAAACTCAAACCCTCTGTTAATAAACGCTAACACACCATAGGCCTTATTTACTGCTCTATCCACTTGAGTGGCAACCTTCAGAGATCTGTGGATATGAACCCCCAGATCCCTCTGCTCCTCCACGTTCCTCAGAACCCTGCCGTTGACCCTGTAATCCTTATTCAAATTTGCCCTACCAAAATGAATCACCTCGCACTTATCAGGGTTAAATTCAATCTGCCATTTTTCGGCCCAGCTCTGCATCCTATCAATGTCTCTTTGCAGCCTACAACTGCCCTCCACCTCATCCACTACTCCACCAATCTTGGTGTCATCAGCAAATTTACTGATCCACCCTTCAGTCCCCTCCTCCAAGTCATTGATAAAAATCACAAACAGCAGAGGACCCAGCACCGACCCCTGTGGCACACCGCTGGTAACTGGTCTCCAGTCCGAAAATGTTCCATCCACCACCACCATCTGCCTTCTATGAGTTAGCCAGTTACTTATCCAATCGGCCAAATTTCCCTCTATCCCACAACTCCTTACTTTCTTCATGAGACGACCATGGGGAACCTTATCAAACGCCTTACTGAAATCCATGTATACGACATCAACTGCTCTACCTTCATCTACACACTTAGTTACCTCCTCAAAGAATTCAATCAAATTTGTGAGGCAAGACTTACCCTTCACGAATCCGTGTTGACTATCCCTGATTAAGTTGCCCCTTTCCAAATGGTCATAAATCCTATCCCTCAGGACCTTTTCCAGTATCTTACCAACCACCGAAGTAAGACTAACCGGCCTATAATTACCAGGGTCATTCCTATTTCCTTTCTTGAAGAGAGGAACAACATTTGCCACTCTCCAGTCCTCTGGCACCATCCCCGGGGACAGTGAGGACCCAAAGATCAAAGCCAGAGGCTCTGCAATCTCCTCCCTTGCCTCCCAAAGAATCCTAGGATATATCCCATCTGGCCCAGGGGACTTATCGACCCTCAGGTTCTTTAAAATTGCTAAAACATCTTCCCTCAGAACATCTACCACCTCCAGCCTATCCACCTTTTTCACACTCTCATCCTCAAGAACATGGCCCCTCCCCTCGGTGAACAGACCGTGGGAAGATTACCTGGAGGATTGTGTGTACTGTGAGAGGGACAGACTGTGAATGGCCACTAGTCCCACTGTCATTGTATCAGACCGTGGGAACGTTATCTGGAGGATTGTGTGTACTGGGAGAGGGACAGACTGTGAATGGCCACTAGTCCCATTGTCATTGTATCAGACCGTGGGAAGGTTATCTGGAGCATTGTGTGCACTGGGAGAGGGACAGACTGTGAATGATCAGGATTCCCATTGTCATTGTATCAGACCTTGGGCAGGTTATCTGGAGCATTGTGTGTACTGGGAGAGGGACAGACTGTGACTGGCCAGGAGTCCCACTGTCATTGTATCAGACCGTGGGATGGTTATCTGGAGGAATGTGTGCACTGGGAGAGGGACAGACTGTGAATGGCCACTAGTCCCACTGTCATTGTATCAGACCGTGGGAAGGTTATCTGGAGGATTGTGTGTACTGGGAGAGGGACAGACTGTGAACGGCCAGGTGTCCCCCTGTCATTGTATCAGACCGTGGGATGGTTATCTGTAGGATTGTGTGTACTGGGAGAGGGACAGGCTGTGAACGGCTAGGAGTCCCCCTGTCATTGTATCAGACCGTGGGAAGTTTATCTGAATGATTGTGTGTACTGGGAGAGGGACAGACTGTGAATGGCCACTAGTCCCACTGTCATTGTATCAGACCGTGGGATGGTTATCTGTAGGATTGTGTGTACTGGGAGAGGGACAGACTGTGAATGGCCACTAGTCCCACTGTCATTGTATCAGACCGTGGGAAGGTAATCTGGAGGCCTGTGTGTACTGGGAGAGGGACAGACTGTGAATGGCCAGGAGTCCCACTGTCATTGTACCAGACCGTGGTAAGGTTATCAGGAGATGTGTGTACTGGGAGAGGGGCAGACTGTGAATGGTCACTCGTCACACTGTCATTGTATAAGACCGTGGGATGGTTATCTGGATGATTGTGTGTACTGGGAGAGGGACAGAATGTGAATGGCCACTAGTCCCACTGTCATTGTATCAGACCGTGGGAAGGTTATCTGGAGCATTGTGTGTACTGGGAGAGGGACAGACTGTGAATGGCCAGGAGTCCCACTGTCATTGTATCAGACCGTGGGAAGGTTATCTGGAGGCTTGTGTGTACTGGGAGAGGGACAGACTGTGAATGGCCAGGAGTCCCCCTGTCATTGTATCAGTCCGTGGGAAGGTTATCTGGAGGCTTGTGTGTACTGGGAGAGGGACAGACTGTGAATGGCCAGTAGTCCCACTGTCATTGTATCAGACCTTGGGCAGGTTATCTGGAGGATTGTGTGTACTGGGAGAGGGGCAGACTGTGAATGGTCACGAGTCCCACTGTCATTGTATCAGACTGTGGGAAGGTTATCTGGAGGATTGTGTGTACTGGGAGAGGGACAGACTGTGAATGGCCACTAGTCCCACTGTCATTGTATCAGACCGTGGGATGGTTATCTGGAGGATTGTGTGCAGTGGGAGAGGGACAGCCTGTGAATGGCCAGGAGTCCCACTGTCATTGTATCAGACCGTGTGACGGTTATCTGGAGGATTGTGTGTACTGGGAGTGGGACAGACTGTGAATGGTCACTAGTGCCACTGTCATTGTATCAGACCGTGGAAAGGTTATCTGGATGATTGTGTGTACTGGGAGAGGGACAGACTGTGAATGGCCACTAGTCCCACTGTCATTGTATCAGACCGTGGGATGGTTATCTGGAGCATTGTGTGCACTGGGAGAGGGACAGACTGTGAATGATCAGGATTCCCATTGTCATTGTATCAGACCTTGGGCAGGTTATCTGGAGGATTGTGTGTTCTGGGAGAGGGTCAGACTGTGAATGGTCACTAGTCCCACTTTCATTGTATCAGACCGTGGGATGGTTATCTGGAGGATTGTGTGTACTGGGAGAGGGACAGACTGTGACTGGCCAGGAGTCCCCTGTCATTGTATCAGCCCGTGGGAAGGTTATCTGGAGGAATGTGTGCACTGGGAGAGGGACAGACTGTGAATGGCCACTAGTCCCACTGTCATTGTATCAGACCGTGGGAAGGTTATCTGGAGGATTGTGTGTACTGGGAGAGGGACAGACTGTGAACGGCCAGGTGTCCCCCTGTCATTGTATCAGACCGTGGGATGGTTATCTGTAGGATTGTGTGTACTGGGAGAGGGACAGGCTGTGAACGGCTAGGAGTCCCCCTGTCATTGTATCAGACCGTGGGAAGGTTAACTGAAGGATTGTGTGTACTGGGAGAGGGACAGGCTGTGAACGGCCAGGAGTCCCCCTGTCATTGTATCAGACCGTGGGAAGGTTATCTGAAGGATTGTGTGTACTGAGAGAGGGACAGGCTGTGAACGGCCAGGAGTCCCCCTGTCATTGTATCAGACCGTGGGATGGTTATCTGGAGCATTGTGTGTACTGGGAGAGGGACAGACTGTGAATGGCCAGGAGTCCCACTGTCATTGTATCAGACCGTGGGAACGTTATCTGGAGGATTGTGTGTACTGGGAGAGGGACAGACTGTGAATGGCCACTAGTCCCATTGTCATTGTATCAGACCGTGGGAAGGTTATCTGGAGCATTGTGTGCACTGGGAGAGGGACAGACTGTGAATGATCAGGATTCCCATTGTCATTGTATCAGACCTTGGGCAGGTTATCTGGAGCATTGTGTGTACTGGGAGAGGGACAGACTGTGACTGGCCAGGAGTCCCACTGTCATTGTATCAGACCGTGGGATGGTTATCTGGAGGAATGTGTGCACTGGGAGAGGGACAGACTGTGAATGGCCACTAGTCCCACTGTCATTGTATCAGACCGTGGGAAGGTTATCTGGAGGATTGTGTGTACTGGGAGAGGGACAGACTGTGAACGGCCAGGTGTCCCCCTGTCATTGTATCAGACCGTGGGATGGTTATCTGTAGGATTGTGTGTACTGGGAGAGGGACAGGCTGTGAACGGCTAGGAGTCCCCCTGTCATTGTATCAGACCGTGGGAAGTTTATCTGAATGATTGTGTGTACTGGGAGAGGGACAGACTGTGAATGGCCACTAGTCCCACTGTCATTGTATCAGACCGTGGGATGGTTATCTGTAGGATTGTGTGTACTGGGAGAGGGACAGACTGTGAATGGCCACTAGTCCCACTGTCATTGTATCAGACCGTGGGAAGGTAATCTGGAGGCCTGTGTGTACTGGGAGAGGGACAGACTGTGAATGGCCAGGAGTCCCACTGTCATTGTACCAGACCGTGGTAAGGTTATCAGGAGATGTGTGTACTGGGAGAGGGGCAGACTGTGAATGGTCACTCGTCACACTGTCATTGTATAAGACCGTGGGATGGTTATCTGGATGATTGTGTGTACTGGGAGAGGGACAGAATGTGAATGGCCACTAGTCCCACTGTCATTGTATCAGACCGTGGGAAGGTTATCTGGAGCATTGTGTGTACTGGGAGAGGGACAGACTGTGAATGGCCAGGAGTCCCACTGTCATTGTATCAGACCGTGGGAAGGTTATCTGGAGGCTTGTGTGTACTGGGAGAGGGACAGACTGTGAATGGCCAGGAGTCCCCCTGTCATTGTATCAGTCCGTGGGAAGGTTATCTGGAGGCTTGTGTGTACTGGGAGAGGGACAGACTGTGAATGGCCAGTAGTCCCACTGTCATTGTATCAGACCTTGGGCAGGTTATCTGGAGGATTGTGTGTACTGGGAGAGGGGCAGACTGTGAATGGTCACGAGTCCCACTGTCATTGTATCAGACTGTGGGAAGGTTATCTGGAGGATTGTGTGTACTGGGAGAGGGACAGACTGTGAATGGCCACTAGTCCCACTGTCATTGTATCAGACCGTGGGATGGTTATCTGGAGGATTGTGTGCAGTGGGAGAGGGACAGCCTGTGAATGGCCAGGAGTCCCACTGTCATTGTATCAGACCGTGTGACGGTTATCTGGAGGATTGTGTGTACTGGGAGTGGGACAGACTGTGAATGGTCACTAGTGCCACTGTCATTGTATCAGACCGTGGAAAGGTTATCTGGATGATTGTGTGTACTGGGAGAGGGACAGACTGTGAATGGCCACTAGTCCCACTGTCATTGTATCAGACCGTGGGATGGTTATCTGGAGCATTGTGTGCACTGGGAGAGGGACAGACTGTGAATGATCAGGATTCCCATTGTCATTGTATCAGACCTTGGGCAGGTTATCTGGAGGATTGTGTGTTCTGGGAGAGGGTCAGACTGTGAATGGTCACTAGTCCCACTTTCATTGTATCAGACCGTGGGATGGTTATCTGGAGGATTGTGTGTACTGGGAGAGGGACAGACTGTGACTGGCCAGGAGTCCCCTGTCATTGTATCAGCCCGTGGGAAGGTTATCTGGAGGAATGTGTGCACTGGGAGAGGGACAGACTGTGAATGGCCACTAGTCCCACTGTCATTGTATCAGACCGTGGGAAGGTTATCTGGAGGATTGTGTGTACTGGGAGAGGGACAGACTGTGAACGGCCAGGTGTCCCCCTGTCATTGTATCAGACCGTGGGATGGTTATCTGTAGGATTGTGTGTACTGGGAGATGGACAGGCTGTGAACGGCTAGGAGTCCCCCTGTCATTGTATCAGACCGTGGGAAGGTTAACTGAAGGATTGTGTGTACTGGGAGAGGGACAGGCTGTGAACGGCCAGGAGTCCCCCTGTCATTGTATCAGACCGTGGGAAGGTTATCTGAAGGATTGTGTGTACTGAGAGAGGGACAGGCTGTGAACGGCCAGGAGTCCCCCTGTCATTGTATCAGACCGTGGGATGGTTATCTGGAGCATTGTGTGTACTGGGAGAGGGACAGACTGTGAATGGCCAGGAGTCCCACTGTCATTGTATCAGACCGTGGGAAGGTTATCTGGAGGATTGTGTGTACTGGGAGAGGGAGAGACTGTGAATGGCCAGTAGTCCCACTGTCATTGTATCAGACCGTGGGAAGGTTATCTGTAGGATTGTGTGTACTGGGAGAGGGACAGACTGTGAATGGTCACTAGTCCCACTATCATTGTATCAGACTGTGCGAAGGTTATCCGAAGGATTGTGTGTACTGGGAGAGGGACAGACTGTGAATGGCCAGGAGTCCCACTGTCATTGTATCAGACCGTGGGATGTTTATCTGGAGGATTGTGTGCACTGGGAGAGGGACAGACTGTGAATGGCCATGAGTCCCACTGTCATTGTATCAGACCGTGGGATGGTTAGCTGGAGGATTGTGTGCACTGGGAGAGGGACAGACTGTGAATGGCCAGGAGTCCCACTGGCATTGTATCAGACCGTGGGAAGGTTATCAGGAGATGTGTGTACTGGGAGAGGGACAGACTGTGAATGGCCAGGAGTCCCACTGTCATTGTATCAGACTGTGGGAAGGTTATCTGGAGGATTGTGTGTACTGGGAGAGGGGCGAACTGTGAATGGTCACTCGTCACACTATCATTGTATCAGACCGTGGGATGGTTATCTGGAGGATTGTGTGTACTGGGAGTGGGACAGACTGAGAATAGACACTGGTCCCACTGTCATTGTATCAGACCGTGGGATGGTTATCTGGAGGAATGTGTGTACTGGGAGAGGGACAGACTGTGAACGGCCAGGTGTCCCCCTGTCATTGTATCAGACCGTGGGATGGTTATCTGTAGGATTGTGTGTACTGGGAGAGGGACAGGCTGTGAATGGCCACTAGTCCCACTGTCATTGTATCAGACCGTGGGATGGTTATCTGTAGGATTGTGTGTACTGGGAGAGGGACAGACTGTGAATGGCCACTAGTCCCACTGTCATTGTATCAGTCCGTGGGAAGGTAATCTGGAGGCCTGTGTGTACTGGGAGAGGGACAGACTGTGAATGGCCAGGAGTCCCACTGTCATTGTACCAGACCGTGGGAAGGTTATCAGGAGATGTGTGTACTGGGAGAGGGGCAGACTGTGAATGGTCACTAGTCCCACTGTCATTGTATCAGACCGTGGGATGGTTATCTGGATGATTGTGTGTACTGGGAGAGGGACAGAATGTGAATGGCCACTAGTCCCACTGCCATTGTATCAGACCGTGGGAAGGTTATCTGGAGGCTTGTGTGTACTGGGAGAGGGACAGACTGTGAATGGCCAGTAGTCCCACTGTCATTGTATCAGACAGTGGGATGGTTATCTGGAGGATTGTGTGCAGTGGGAGAGGGACAGACTCTTAATGGCCAGGAGTCCCCCTGTCATTGTATCAGTCCGTGGGAAGGTTATCTGGAGGCTTGTGTGTACTGGGAGAGGGACAGACTGTGAATGGCCAGTAGTCCCACTGTCATTGTATCAGACCGTGGGATGGTTATCTGGAGGATTGTGTGCAGTGGGAGAGGGACAGCCTGTGAATGGCCAGGCGTCCCACTGTCATTGTATCAGACCGTGTGACGGTTATCTGGAGGATTGTGTGTACTGGGAGTGGGACAGACTGTGAATGGTCACTAGTGCCACTGTCATTGTATCAGACCGTGGGAAGGTTATCTGGATGATTGTGTGTACTGGGAGAGGGACAGACTGTGAATGGCCACTAGTCCCACTGTCATTGTATCAGGCCGTGGGAACGTTATCTGGAGGATTGTGTGTACTGGGAGAGGGACAGACTGTGAATGGCCACTAGTCCCATTGTCATTGTATCAGACCGTGGGAAGGTTATCTGGAGCATTGTGTGCACTGGGAGAGGGACAGACTGTGAATGATCAGGATTCCCATTGTCATTGTATCAGACCTTGGGCAGGTTATCTGGAGGATTGTGTGTACTGGGAGAGGGTCAGACTGTGAATGGTCACTAGTCCCACTTTCATTGTATCAGACCGTGGGATGGTTATCTGGAGGATTGTGTGTACTGGGAGAGGGACAGACTGTGACTGGCCAGGAGTCCCACTGTCATTGTATCAGACCGTGGGATGGTTATCTGGACGAATGTGTGCACTGGGAGAGGGACAGACTGTGAATGGCCACTAGTCCCACTGTCATTGTATCAGACCGTGGGAAGGTTATCTGGAGGATTGTGTGTACTGGGAGAGGGACAGAATGTGAATGGCCACTAGTCCCACTGTCATTGTATCAGACCGTGGGAAGGTTATCTGGAGCATTGTGTGTACTGGGAGAGGGACAGACTGTGAATGGCCAGGAGTCCCACTGTCATTGTATCAGACCGTGGGAAGGTTATCTGGAGGCTTGTGTGTACTGGGAGAGGGACAGACTGTGAATGGCCAGGAGTCCCCCTGTCATTGTATCAGTCCGTGGGAAGGTTATCTGGAGGCTTGTGTGTACTGGGAGAGGGACAGACTGTGAATGGCCAGTAGTCCCACTGTCATTGTATCAGACCTTGGGCAGGTTATCTGGAGGATTGTGTGTACTGGGAGAGGGGCAGACTGTGAATGGTCACTAGTCCCACTGTCATTGTATCAGACTGTGGGAAGGTTATCTGGAGGATTGTGTGTACTGGGAGAGGGACAGACTGTGAATGGCCACTAGTCCCACTGTCATTGTATCAGACCGTGGGATGGTTATCTGGAGGATTGTGTGCAGTGGGAGAGGGACAGCCTGTGAATGGCCAGGAGTCCCACTGTCATTGTATCAGACCGTGTGACGGTTATCTGGAGGATTGTGTGTACTGGGAGTGGGACAGACTGTGAATGGTCACTAGTGCCACTGTCATTGTATCAGACCGTGGAAAGGTTATCTGGATGATTGTGTGTACTGGGAGAGGGACAGACTGTGAATGGCCACTAGTCCCACTGTCATTGTATCAGACCGTGGGATGGTTATCTGTAGGATTGTGTGTTCTGGGAGAGGGACAGACTGTGAACGGCCACGAGTCCAATTGTCATTGTATCAGACCGTGGGAAGGTTATCTGGAGCATTGTGTGCACTGGGAGAGGGACAGACTGTGAATGATCAGGATTCCCATTGTCATTGTATCAGACCTTGGGCAGGTTATCTGGAGGATTGTGTGTACTGGGAGAGGGTCAGACTGTGAATGGTCACTAGTCCCACTTTCATTGTATCAGACCGTGGGATGGTTATCTGGAGGATTGTGTGTACTGGGAGAGGGACAGACTGTGACTGGCCAGGAGTCCCCTGTCATTGTATCAGTCCGTGGGAAGGTTATCTGGAGGAATGTGTGCACTGGGAGAGGGACAGACTGTGAATGGCCACTAGTCCCACTGTCATTGTATCAGACCGTGGGAAGGTTATCTGGAGGATTGTGTGTACTGGCAGAGGGACAGACTGTGAACGGCCAGGTGTCCCCCTGTCATTGTATCAGACCGTGGGATGGTTATCTGTAGGATTGTGTGTACTGGGAGAGGGTCAGGCTGTGAACGGCTAGGAGTCCCCCTGTCATTGTATCAGACCGTGGGAAGGTTAACTGAAGGATTGTGTGTACTGGGAGAGGGAAAGGCTGTGAACGGCCAGGAGTCCCCCTGTCATTGTATCAGACCGTGGGAAGGTTATCTGAAGGATTGTGTGTACTGAGAGAGGGACAGGCTGTGAACGGCCAGTAGTCCCACTGTCATTGTATCAGACCGTGGGAAGGTTATCTGTAGGATTGTGTGTACTGGGAGAGGGACAGACTGTGAATGGTCACTAGTCCCACTATCATTGTATCAGACTGTGCGAAGGTTATCCGAAGGATTGTGTGTACTGGGAGAGGGACAGACTGTGAATGGCCAGTAGTCCCACTGTCATTGTATCAGACCGTGGGATGGTTATCTGGAGGATTGTGTGCAGTGGGAGAGGGACAGCCTGTGAATGGCCAGGCGTCCCACTGTCATTGTATCAGACCGTGTGACGGTTATCTGGAGGATTGTGTGTACTGGGAGTGGGACAGACTGTGAATGGTCACTAGTGCCACTGTCATTGTATCAGACCGTGGGAAGGTTATCTGGATGATTGTGTGTACTGGGAGAGGGACAGACTGTGAATGGCCACTAGTCCCACTGTCATTGTATCAGGCCGTGGGAACGTTATCTGGAGGATTGTGTGTACTGGGAGAGGGACAGACTGTGAATGGCCACTAGTCCCATTGTCATTGTATCAGACCGTGGGAAGGTTATCTGGAGCATTGTGTGCACTGGGAGAGGGACAGACTGTGAATGATCAGGATTCCCATTGTCATTGTATCAGACCTTGGGCAGGTTATCTGGAGGATTGTGTGTACTGGGAGAGGGTCAGACTGTGAATGGTCACTAGTCCCACTTTCATTGTATCAGACCGTGGGATGGTTATCTGGAGGATTGTGTGTACTGGGAGAGGGACAGACTGTGACTGGCCAGGAGTCCCACTGTCATTGTATCAGACCGTGGGATGGTTATCTGGACGAATGTGTGCACTGGGAGAGGGACAGACTGTGAATGGCCACTAGTCCCACTGTCATTGTATCAGACCGTGGGAAGGTTATCTGGAGGATTGTGTGTACTGGGAGAGGGACAGAATGTGAATGGCCACTAGTCCCACTGTCATTGTATCAGACCGTGGGAAGGTTATCTGGAGCATTGTGTGTACTGGGAGAGGGACAGACTGTGAATGGCCAGGAGTCCCACTGTCATTGTATCAGACCGTGGGAAGGTTATCTGGAGGCTTGTGTGTACTGGGAGAGGGACAGACTGTGAATGGCCAGGAGTCCCCCTGTCATTGTATCAGTCCGTGGGAAGGTTATCTGGAGGCTTGTGTGTACTGGGAGAGGGATAGACTGTGAATGGCCAGTAGTCCCACTGTCATTGTATCAGACCTTGGGCAGGTTATCTGGAGGATTGTGTGTACTGGGAGAGGGGCAGACTGTGAATGGTCACTAGTCCCACTGTCATTGTATCAGACTGTGGGAAGGTTATCTGGAGGATTGTGTGTACTGGGAGAGGGACAGACTGTGAATGGCCACTAGTCCCACTGTCATTGTATCAGACCGTGGGATGGTTATCTGGAGGATTGTGTGCAGTGGGAGAGGGACAGCCTGTGAATGGCCAGGAGTCCCACTGTCATTGTATCAGACCGTGTGACGGTTATCTGGAGGATTGTGTGTACTGGGAGTGGGACAGACTGTGAATGGTCACTAGTGCCACTGTCATTGTATCAGACCGTGGAAAGGTTATCTGGATGATTGTGTGTACTGGGAGAGGGACAGACTGTGAATGGCCACTAGTCCCACTGTCATTGTATCAGACCGTGGGATGGTTATCTGTAGGATTGTGTGTTCTGGGAGAGGGACAGACTGTGAACGGCCACGAGTCCAATTGTCATTGTATCAGACCGTGGGAAGGTTATCTGGAGCATTGTGTGCACTGGGAGAGGGACAGACTGTGAATGATCAGGATTCCCATTGTCATTGTATCAGACCTTGGGCAGGTTATCTGGAGGATTGTGTGTACTGGGAGAGGGTCAGACTGTGAATGGTCACTAGTCCCACTTTCATTGTATCAGACCGTGGGATGGTTATCTGGAGGATTGTGTGTACTGGGAGAGGGACAGACTGTGACTGGCCAGGAGTCCCCTGTCATTGTATCAGTCCGTGGGAAGGTTATCTGGAGGAATGTGTGCACTGGGAGAGGGACAGACTGTGAATGGCCACTAGTCCCACTGTCATTGTATCAGACCGTGGGAAGGTTATCTGGAGGATTGTGTGTACTGGCAGAGGGACAGACTGTGAACGGCCAGGTGTCCCCCTGTCATTGTATCAGACCGTGGGATGGTTATCTGTAGGATTGTGTGTACTGGGAGAGGGTCAGGCTGTGAACGGCTAGGAGTCCCCCTGTCATTGTATCAGACCGTGGGAAGGTTAACTGAAGGATTGTGTGTACTGGGAGAGGGAAAGGCTGTGAACGGCCAGGAGTCCCCCTGTCATTGTATCAGACCGTGGGAAGGTTATCTGAAGGATTGTGTGTACTGAGAGAGGGACAGGCTGTGAACGGCCAGTAGTCCCACTGTCATTGTATCAGACCGTGGGAAGGTTATCTGTAGGATTGTGTGTACTGGGAGAGGGACAGACTGTGAATGGTCACTAGTCCCACTATCATTGTATCAGACTGTGCGAAGGTTATCCGAAGGATTGTGTGTACTGGGAGAGGGACAGACTGTGAATGGCCAGGAGTCCCACTGTCAATGTATCAGACCGTGCGATGTTTATCTGGAGGATTGTGTGCACTGGGAGAGGGACAGACTGTGAATGGCCATGAGTCCCACTGTCATTGTATCAGACCGTGGGATGGTTATCTGGAGGATTGTGTGCACTGGGAGAGGGACAGACTGTGAATGGCCAGGAGTCCCACTGTCATTGTATCAGACCGTGGGAAGGTTATCAGGAGATGTGTGTACTGGGAGAGGGACAGACTGTGAATGGCCAGGAGTCGCACTGTCATTGTATCAGACTGTGGGAAGGTTATCTGGAGGATTGTGTGTACTGGGAGAGGGGCGGACTGTGAATGGTCACTCGTCACACTATCATTGTATCAGACCGTGGGATGGTTATCTGGAGGATTGTGTGTACTGGGAGTGGGACAGACTGAGAATAGTCACTGGTCCCACTGTCATTGTATCAGACCGTGGGATGGTTATCTGGAGGAATGTGTGTACTGGGAGAGGGACAGACTGTGAACGGCCAGGTGTACCCCTGTCATTGTATCAGACCGTGGGATGGTTATCTGTAGTTTTGTGTGTACTGGGAGAGGGACAGGCTGTGAATGGCCACTAGTCCCACTGTCATTGTATCAGACCGTGGGATGGTTATCTGTAGGATTGTGTGTACTGGGAGAGGGACAGACTGTGAATGGCCACTAGTCCCACTGTCATTGTATCAGTCCGTGGGAAGGTAATCTGGAGGCCTGTGTGTACTGGCAGAGGGACAGACTGTGAATGGCCAGGAGTCCCACTGTCATTGTACCAGACCGTGGGAAGGTTATCAGGAGATGTGTGTACTGGGAGAGGGGCAGACTGTGAATGGTCACTAGTCCCACTGTCATTGTATCAGACCGTGGGATGGTTATCTGGATGATTGTGTGTACTGGGAGAGGGACAGAATGTGAATGGCCACTAGTCCCACTGTCATTGTATCAGACCGTGGGAAGGTTATCTGGAGGCTTGTGTGTACTGGGAGAGGGACAGACTGTGAATGGCCAGTAGTCCCACTGTCATTGTATCAGACCGTGGGATGGTTATCTGGAGGATTGTGTGCAGTGGGAGAGGGACAGACTGTGAATGGCCAGGAGTCCCCCTGTCATTGTATCAGTCCGTGGGAAGGTTATCTGGAGGCTTGTGTGTACTGGGAGAGGGACAGACTGTGAATGGCCAGTAGTCCCACTGTCATTGTATCAGACCGTGGGATGGTTATCTGGATGATTGTGTGCAGTGGGAGAGGGACAGCCTGTGAATGGCCAGGCGTCCCACTGTCATTGTATCAGACCGTGTGACGGTTATCTGGAGGATTGTGTGTACTGGGAGTGGGACAGACTGTGAATGGTCACTAGTGCCACTGTCATTGTATCAGACCGTGGGAAGGTTATCTGGATGATTGTGTGTACTGGGAGAGGGACAGACTGTGAATGGCCACTAGTCCCACTGTCATTGTATCAGACCGTGGGAACGTTATCTGGAGGATTGTGTGTACTGGGAGAGGGACAGACTGTGAATGGCCACTAGTCCCATTGTCATTGTATCAGACCGTGGGAAGGTTATCTGGAGCATTGTGTGCACTGGGAGAGGGACAGACTGTGAATGATCAGGATTCCCATTGTCATTGTATCAGACCTTGGGCAGGTTATCTGGAGGATTGTGTGTACTGGGAGAGGGTCAGACTGTGAATGGTCACTAGTCCCACTTTCATTGTATCAGACCGTGGGATGGTTATCTGGAGGATTGTGTGTACTGGGAGAGGGACAGACTGTGACTGGCCAGGAGTCCCACTGTCATTGTATCAGACCGTGGGATGGTTATCTGGACGAATGTGTGCACTGGGAGAGGGACAGACTGTGAATGGCCACTAGTCCCACTGTCATTGTATCAGACCGTGGGAAGGTTATCTGGAGGATTGTGTGTACTGGGATAGGGACAGACTGTGAACGGCCAGGTGTCCCCCTGTCATTGTATCAGACCGTGGGATGGTTATCTGTAGGATTGTGTGTACTGGGAGAGGGACCGGCTGTGAACGGCTAGGAGTCCCCCTGTCATTGTATCAGACCGTGGGAAGGTTAACTGAAGGATTGTGTGTACTGGGAGAGGGACAGGCTGTGAACGGCCAGGAGTCCCCCTGTCATTGTATCAGACCGTGGGAAGGTTATCTGAAGGATTGTGTGTACTGAGAGAGGGACAGGCTGTGAACGGCCAGGAGTCCCCCTGTCATTGTATCAGACCGTGGGATGGTTATCTGGAGCATTGTGTGTACTGGGAGAGGGACAGACTGTGAATGGCCAGGAGTCCCACTGTCATTGTATCAGACCGTGGGAAGGTTATCTGGAGGATTGTGTGTACTGGGAGAGGGAGAGACTGTGAATGGCCAGTAGTCCCACTGTCATTGTATCAGACCGTGGGAAGGTTATCTGTAGGATTGTGTGTACTGGGAGAGGGACAGACTGTGAATGGTCACTAGTCCCACTATCATTGTATCAGACTGTGCGAAGGTTATCCGAAGGATTGTGTGTACTGGGAGAGGGACAGACTGTGAATGGCCAGGAGTCCCACTGTCATTGTATCAGACCGTGGGATGTTTATCTGGAGGATTGTGTGCACTGGGAGAGGGACAGACTGTGAATGGCCATGAGTCCCACTGTCATTGTATCAGACCGTGGGATGGTTATCTGGAGGATTGTGTGCACTGGGAGAGGGACAGACTGTGAATGGCCAGGAGTCCTACTGTCATTGTATCAGACCGTGGGAAGGTTATCAGGAGATGTGTGTACTGGGAGAGGGGCGGACTGTGAATGGTCACTCGTCACACTATCATTGTATCAGACCGTGGGATGGTTATCTGGAGGATTGTGTGTACTGGGAGTGGGACAGACTGAGAATAGTCACTGGTCCCACTGTCATTGTATCAGACCGTGGGAAGGTTATCTGGATGATTGTGCGCACTGGGAGAGGGACAGACTGTGAATGGCCACTAGTCCCACTGTCATTGTATCAGACCGTGGGAAGGTTATCTGGAGCATTGTGTGTACTGGGAGAGGGACAGACTGTGAATGGCCACTTGTCCCACTGTCATTGTATCAGACCGTGGGATGGTTATCTGGAGGATTGTGTGTACTGGGAGAGGGACAGACTGTGAATGGCCAGGAGTCCCACTGTCATTGTATCAGACCGTGGGAAGGTTATCTGGCGGCTTGTGTGTACTGGGAGAGGGACAGACTGTGAATGGCCAGTAGTCCCACTGTCATTGTATCAGACCTTGGGCAGGTTATCTGGAGTAGTTTGTGTACTGGGAGAGGGGCAGACTGTGAATGGCCACTAGTCCCACTGTCAGTGTATCAGACCGTGGGATGGTTATCTGGAGGATTGTGTGTACTGGGAGAGGGACAGACTGTGAATGGCCAGGAGTCCCACTGTCATTGTATCAGACCGTGGGAAGGTTATCTGGAGGCTTGTGTGTACTGGGAGAGGGACAGACTGTGAATTGCCAGGAGTCCCACTGTAATTGTATCAGTCGGTGGGAAGGTTATCTGGAGGCTTGTGTGTACTGGGAGAGGGACAGACTGTGAATGGCCAGTAGTCCCACTGTCATTGTATCAGACCTTGGGCAGGTTATCTGGAGGATTGTGTGTACTGGGAGAGGGGCTGACTGTGAATGGTCACCAGTCCCACTGTCATTGTATCAGACTGTGGGAAGGTTATCTGGAGGATTGTGTGTACTGGGAGAGGGGCAGACTGTGAATGGTCACTAGTCCCACTGTCATTGTATCAGACCGTAGGAAGGTTATCTGGAGGATTGTGTGTACTGGGAGAGGGGCAGACTGTGAATGGTCACTAGTGCCACTGTCATTGTATCAGACCGTGGGAAGGTTATCTGGAGGCTTGTGTGTACTGGGAGAGGGACAGCCTGTGAATGGCCAGGCGTCCCACTGTCATTGTATCAGACCGTGGGATGGTTATCTGGAGGATTGTGTGCGCTGGGAGAGGGACAGACTGTGAATGGCCAGGAGTCCCACTGTCATTGTATCAGACCGTGTGACGGTTATCTGGAGGATTGTGTGTACTGGGAGAGGGACAGACTGTGAATGGCCACTACTGCCACTGTCATTGTATCAGACCGTGGAAAGGTTATCTGGATGATTGTGTGTACTGGGAGAGGGACAGACTGTGAATGGCCACTAGTCCCACTGTCATTGTATCAGACCGTGGGATGGTTATCTGGAGGATTGTGTGTACTGGGAGAGGGACAGACTGTGAATAGTCACAAGTCCCACTGTCATTGTATCGGACCGTGGGAAGATTACCTGGAGGATTGTGTGTACTGTGAGAGGGACAGACTGTGAATGGCCACTAGTCCCACTGTCATTGTATCAGACCGTGGGAACGTTATCTGGAGGATTGTGTGTACTGGGAGAGGGACAGACTGTGAATGGCCACTAGTCCCATTGTCATTGTATCAGACCGTGGGAAGGTTATCTGGAGCATTGTGTGCACTGGGAGAGGGACAGACTGTGAATGATCAGGATTCCCATTGTCATTGTATCAGACCTTGGGCAGGTTATCTGGAGGATTGTGTGTACTGGGAGAGGGTCAGACTGTGAATGGTCACTAGTCCCACTTTCATTGTATCAGACCGTGGGATGGTTATCTGGAGGATTGTGTGTACTGGAGAGGGAGAGACTGTGACTGGCCAGGAGTCCCACTGTCATTGTATCAGACCGTGGGATGGTTATCTGGAGGAATGTGTGCACTGGGAGAGGGACAGACTGTGAATGGCCACTAGTCCCACTGTCATTGTATCAGACCGTGGGAAGGTTATCTGGAGGATTGTGTGTACTGGGAGAGGGGCAGACTGTGAACGGCCAGGTGTCCCCCTGTCATTGTATCAGACCGTGGGATGGTTATCTGTAGGATTGTGTGTACTGGGAGAGGGACAGGCTGTGAACGGCTAGGAGTCCCCCTGTCATTGTATCAGACCGTGGGAAGGTTATCTGAAGGATTGTGTGTACTGGGAGAGGGACAGGCTGTGAACGGCCAGGAGTCCCCCTGTCATTGTATCAGACCGTGGGAAGGTTATCTGAAGGATTGTGTGTACTGAGCGAGGGACAGGCTGTGAACGGCCAGGAGTCCCCCTGTCATTGTATCAGACCGTGGGATGGTTATCTGGAGCATTGTGTGTACTGGGAGAGGGACAGACTGTGAATGGCCAGGAGTCCCACTGTCATTGTATCAGACCGTGGGAAGGTTATCTGGTGGATTGTGTGTACTGGGAGAGGGACAGACTGTGAATGGCCAGTAGTCCCACTGTCATTGTATCAGACCGTGGGAAGGTTATCTGTAGGATTGTGTGTACTGGGAGAGGGACAGACTGTGAATGGTCACTAGTCCCACTATCATTGTATCAGACTGTGCGAAGGTTATCCGAAGGATTGTGTGTACTGGGAGAGGGACAGACTGTGAATGGCCAGGAGTCCCACTGTCATTGTATCAGACCGTGGGATGTTTATCTGGAGGATTGTGTGCACTGGGAGAGGGACAGACTGTGAATGGCCATGAGTCCCACTGTCATTGTATCAGACCGTGGGATGGTTATCTGGAGGATTGTGTGCACTGGGAGAGGGACAGACTGTGAATGGCCAGGAGTCCCACTGTCATTGTATCAGACCGTGGGAAGGTTATCAGGAGATGTGTGTACTGGGAGAGGGGCAGACTGTGAATGGTCACTCGTCACACTGTCATTGTATCAGACCGTGGGATGGTTATCTGGAGGATTGTGTGTACTGGGAGAGGGACAGACTGAGAATAGTCACTAGTCCCACTGTCATTGTTTCAGACCGTGGGAAGGTTATCTGGAGGATTGTGTGTACTGGGAGAGGGACAGACTGTGAATGGCCAGGAGTCCCACTGTCATTGTATCACACCGTGGGAAGGTTATCTGGCGGCTTGTGTGTACTGGGAGAGAGACAGACTGTGAATTGTCAGAAGTCCCACTGTAATTGTATCAGTCCGTGGGAAGGTTATCTGGAGGCTTGTGTGTACTGGGAGAGGGACAGACTGTGAATGGCCAGTAGTCCCACTGTCATTGTATCAGACCTTGGGCAGGTTATCTGGAGTAGTTTGTGTACTGGGAGAGGGGCAGACTGTGAATGGTCACTAGTGCCACTGTCATTGTATCAGACCGTGGGAACGTTATCTGGAGGCTTGTGTGTACTGGGAGAGGGACAGCCTGTGAATGGCCAGGCGTCCCACTGTCATTGTATCAGACCGTGGGATGGTTATCTGGAGGATTGTGTGCACTGGGAGAGGGACAGACTCTGAATGGCCAGGAGTCCCACTGTCATTGTATCAGACCGTGTGACGGTTATCTGGAGGATTGTGTGTACTGGGAGAGGGACAGACTGTGAATGGCCACTACTGCCACTGTCATTGTATCAGACCGTGGAAAGGTTATATGGATGATTGTGTGTATTGGGAGAGGGACAGACTGTGAATGGCCACTACTGCCACTGTCATTGTATCAGACCGTGGGAACGTTATCTGGAGGATTGTGTGTACTGGGAGAGGGACAGACTGTGAATAGTCACAAGTCCCACTGTCATTGTATCAGACCGTGGGAAGATTACCTGGAGGATTGTGTGTACTGTGAGAGGGACAGACTGTGAATGGCCACTAGTCCCACTGTCATTGTATCAGACCGTGGGAACGTTATCTGGAGGATTGTGTGTACTGGGAGAGGGACAGACTGTGAATGGTCACTGGTCCCACTTTCATTGTATCAGACCGTGGGATGGTTATCTTGAGGATTGTGTGTACTGGGAGAGGGACAGACTGTGACTGGCCAGGAGTCCCACTGTCATTGTATCAGACCGTGGGATGGTTATCTGGAGGAATGTGTGCACTGGGAGGGGGACAGACTGTGAATGGCCACTAGTCCCACTGTCATTGTATCAGACCGTGGGAAGGTTATCTGGAGGATTGTGTGTACTGGGAGAGGGACAGACTGTGAACGGCCAGGTGTCCCCCTATCATTGTATCAGACCGTGGGATGGTTATCTGTAGGATTGTGTGTACTGGGAGAGGGACAGGCTGTGAACGGCTAGGGGTCCCCCTGTCATTGTATCAGACCGTGGGAAGGTTATCTGAAGGATTGTGTGTACTGGGAGAGGGACAGGCTGTGAACGGCCAGGAGTCCCCCTGTCATTGTATCAGACAGTGGGAAGGTTATCTGAAGGATTGTGTGTACTGAGAGAGGGACAGGCTGTGAACGGCCAGGAGTCCCCCTGTCATTGTATCAGACCGTGGGATGGTTATCTGGAGCATTGTGTGTACTGGGAGAGGGACAGACTGTGAATGGCCAGGAGTCCCACTGTCATTGTATCAGACCGTGGGAAGGTTATCTGGAGGATTGTGTGTATGGGAGAGGGACAGATTGTGAATGGCCAGTAGTCCCACTGTCATTGTATCAGACCGTGGGAAGGTTATCTGTAGGACTGTGTGTACTGGGAGAGGGACAGACTGTTAATGGTCACTAGTCCCACTATCATTGTATCAGACTGTGCGAAGGTTATCCGAAGGATTGTGTGTACTGGGAGAGGGACAGACTGTGAATGGCCAGGAGTCCCACTGTCATTGTATCAGACCGTGGGATGTTTATCTGGAGGATTGTGTGCACTGGGAGAGGGACAGACTGTGAATGGCCATGAGTCCCACTGTCATTGTATCAGACCGTGGGATGGTTATCTGGAGGATTGTGTGCACTGGGAGAGGGACAGACTGTGAATGGCCAGGAGTCCCACTGTCATTGTATCAGACCGTGGGAAGGTTATCAGGAGATGTGTGTACTGGGAGAGGGGCAGACTGTGAATGGTCACTCGTCACACTGTCATTGTATCAGACCATGGGATGGTTATGTGGAGGATTGTGTGTACTGGGAGTGGGACAGACTGAGAATAGTCACTAGTCCCACTGTCATTGTATCAGACCGTGGGAAGGTTACCTGGATGATTGTGTGCACTGGGAGAGGGACAGACTGTGAATGGCCACTAGTCCCACTGTCATTGTATCAGACCGTGGGAAGGTTATCTGGAGCATTGTGTGTACTGGGAGAGGGACAGACTGTGAACGGCCAGGTGTCCCCCTGTCATTGTATCAGACCGTGGGATGTTTATCTGGAGGATTGTGTGTACTGGGAGAGGGACAGACTGTGAATGGCCAGGAGTCCCACTGTCATTGTATCAGACCGTGGGAAGGTTATCTGGCGGCTTGCGTGTACTGGGAGAGAGACAGACTGTGAATTGCCAGGAGTCCCACTGTAATTGTATCAGTCCGTGGGAAGGTTATCTGGAGGCTTGTGTGTACTGGGAGAGGGACAGACTGTGAATGGCCAGTAGTCCCACTGTCATTGTATCAGACCTTGGGCAGGTTATCTGGAGTAGTTTGTGTAGTGGGAGATGGGCAGACTGTGAATGGTCACTAGTCCCACTGTCATTGTATCAGACTGTGGGAACGTTATCTGGAGGATTGTGTGTACTGGGAGAGGGGCAGACTGTGAATGGTCACTAGTCCCACTGTCATTGTATCATACCGTGGGAAGGTTATCTGGAGGATTGTGTGTACTGGGAGAGGGGCAGACTGTGAATGGTCACTAGTGCCACTGTCATTGTATCAGACCGTGGGAACGTTATCTGGAGGCTTGTGTGTACTGGGAGAGGGACAGCCTGTGAATGGCCAGGCGTCCAACTGTCATTGTATCAGACCATGGGATGGTTATCTGGAGGATTGTGTGCACTGGGAGAGGGACAGACTGTGAATGGCCAGGCGTCCCACTGTCATTGTATCAGACCGTGTGACGGTTATCTGGAGGATTGTGTGTACAGGGAGAAAGACAGATTGTGAATGGCCACTACTGCCACTGTCATTGTATCAGACCGTGGAAAGGTTATCAGTATGATTGTGTGTACTGGGAGAGGGACAGACTGTGAATAGTCACAAGTCCCACTGTCATTGTATCAGACCGTGGGAAGGTTATCTGGAGGCTTGTGTGTACTGGGAGAGGGACAGACTGTGAATGGCCAGGAGTCCCACTGTCATTGTATCAGACCGTGGGAAGGTTATCAGGAGATGTGTGTACTGGGAGAGGGGCAGACTGTGAATGGTCACTCGTCACACTGTCATTGTATCAGACCGTGGGATGGTTATCTGGAGGATTGTGTGTACTGGGAGAGGGACAGACTGAGAATAGTCACTAGTCCCACTGTCATTGAATCAGATCGTGGGAAGGTTATCTGGATGATTGTGTGCACTGGGAGATGGACAGAATGTGAATGGCCACTAGTCCCACTGTCATTGTCTCAGACCTTGGGAAGATTATCTGTAGGATTGTGTGTACTGGGAGAGGGACAGGCTGTGAACGGCTAGGAGTCCCCCTGTCATTGTATCAGACCGTGGGAAGGTTATCTGGCGGCTTGTGTGTACTGGGAGAGAGACAGTCTGTGAATTGCCAGGAGTCCCACTGTAATTGTATCAGTCCGTGGGAAGGTTATCTGGAGGCTTGTGTGTACTGGGAGAGGGACAGACTGTGAATGGCCAGTAGTCCCACTGTCATTGTATCAGACCTTGGGCAGGTTATCTGGAGTAGTTTGTGTACTGGGAGAGGGGCAGACTGTGAATGGTCACTAGTCCCACTGTCATTGTATCAGACTGTGGGAAGGTTATCTGGATGATTGTGTGTACTGGGAGAGGGGCAGACTGTGAATGGTCACTAGTCCCACTGTCATTGTATCATACCGTGGGAAGGTTATCTGGAGGATTGTGTGTACTGGGAGAGGGGCAGACTGTGAATGGTCACTAGTCCCACTGTCATTGTATCAGACCGTGGGAACGTTATCTGGAGGCTTGTGTGTACTGGGAGAGGGACAGCCTGTGAATGGCCAGGCGTCCCACTGTCATTGTATCAGACCATGGGATGGTTATCTGGAGGATTGTGTGTACAGGGAGAAAGACAGATTGTGAATGGCCACTACTGCCACTGTCATTGTATCAGACCGTGGAAAGGTTATCAGTATGATTGTGTGTACTGGGAGAGGGACAGACTGTGAATAGTCACAAGTCCCACTGTCATTGTATCAGACCGTGGGAAGGTTATCTGGATGATTGTGTGCACTGGGAGATGGACAGAATGTGAATGGCCAGGAGTCCCACTGTCATTGTATCAGACCGTGGGAAGATTATCTGGAGCATTGTCTGTACTGGGAGAGGGACAGACTGTGAATGGCCACTAGTCCCACTGTCATTGTATCAGAACGTGGGAAGGTTATCTGGAGGATTGTGTGTACTGGGAGAGGGACAGACTGTGAACGGCCAGGTGTCCCCCTGTCATTGTATCAGACCGTGGGATGGTTATCTGTAGGATTGTGTGTACTGGGAGAGGGACAGGCTGTGAACGGCTAGGAGTCCCCCTGTCATTGTATCAGACCGTGGGAAGGTTATCTGAAGGATTGTGTGTACTGGGAGAGGGACAGGCTGTGAACGGCCAGGAGTCCCCCTGTCATTGTATCAGACCGTGGGAAGGTTAACTGAAGGATTGTGTGTACTGGGAGAGGGACAGGCTGTGAACGGCCAGGAGTCCCCCTGTCATTGTATCAGACCATGGGATGGTTATCTGGAGCATTGTGTGTACTGGGAGAGGGACAGATTCGAAATGGTCAGAATATCCACTCTTCCTGTATCAGACCGTAGGCATGTTAGCTGCGGTATTGTGTGAACTGGGTGTGAAACAGACTGAGTTGTCAGAAGTCCTAATCGGTGGCTTATTTGACTCTTAACTGAGGTTCCGACCCTATATCTTGTTCATCACCAAGACTGCCTTCTTCCACCTCCAAAGCATTGCTCATCTCCGCCACTGCCTCAACTCATCTGCTGCTGAAACTCTCATCAATGCCTTTGTTACATCCAGACTCGACTATTCCAATGATCTCCTGGTCAGCCTCCCACGATGTACCCTCCGTAAACTTGAGCTAATTCAAAACTCTACTGCCCATATTCTAATTGCACCAAGTCCCGTTCACCCATCACCCCCTGTGCTCGCTGAGCTACATTTGCTCCTGATCCAACAACGCCTTGGTTTTAAATTTCTCATTCTTATTTTTAAATTGTTTCATGGTCTTTATCCTCCCTAACTCTGTAACCTCCAGCCCTATCATCCTCAGAGATCTCTGCGCTCCTCCAATTCTGGCCCCTTGTGCATCTCCTATTTTCATCGCTCTACCATTGGCGGAAATGTTTGAAATGTTTTAATGGAATTCACAACATTAGTGCAGGAAACAAGTACCAAAATAATTAATAACGGAGACAATTGAAAATCAGAAGTAAGAATGGAAATCAGGGACCGTTTATCACCCAATGGGTAATAGAGCGGGGAGACCAGTTACCAGGGAAGGACACTAAAGTGCACTGTAAGTGGGGTCTAGAGAAAATTGAGCGTGTTTTTGTGGATACTCTGAGAGGAGGGTTAGATGGCTTCATCTCTCAAACAGGGACAGACTGATTGACCCGAATGGTATTTTCCTGTCCCTAATCATTCTCCGGTTACTTTGAATATCTGAAATTGCCATCAATTTTTCAGCTGTTTTACACATACAATCACTGAATATGTTTTTATAATAGATCTGTTATATCACAGATTAGAATTAGAAATAGAATTGCCGCCTAATTCAGTCAGTGTAATGTTAGAGCAGAACACATTCACCGTCGATTTGAACTGGTCGACCAATAATTACACTCCGTTTTTTTCATTTTGGTATAAGTTTCTTATACTGAAGGTTTGGGAAATTACAAATGTGTTTCCGTCCGTCATTACATTGGGTTAAAAAAGCTCCTTAATTTAAGGACTATTCTTTGAGAAGATTTCACTAACATAATGAAGATAACCAATAACTTCCTAGTCACCCTGAACATTGTACATTTCTCACATTTCTACACGGATTAATGTTCCATTGTGTGAAAATCAGTACATCTTCTCAGATCGGAAATACCACTTTTCGACATCTTATATTGTGCTGAGAAGCGGTAACATTTTGCTGTTACGCATGTCTCCATCTCTTTCCCGACACTTTATGGTGGGACAGAATTCTCTGGGAGCAGGAAACCCTGACTATCCATCTCATGGTAATTTATGATCCCAGAGATTCTGCGTGGCACATAGAAGGTTTGTATTAAGATTGACTGTATATTGGAATAGTAGCTGATGTGTATGGGGTTTCACAGTGTATCAGGATCCTGCCAGGTGTATTTGGGGTTTCACAGTGTATCAGGATCCTGCCAGGTGTGTATGGGGTTTCACAGTGTATCAGGGTCCTGTCAGGTGTGTATGGGGTTTCACAGTGTATCAGGATCCTGCCAGGTGTGTATGGGGTTTCACAGTGTATCAGGGTCCTGTCAGGTGTGTATGGGGTTTCACTGTGAATCAGGATCCTGACAGGTGTGTATGGGGTTTCCCAATGTTTCCGGATCCTGCCAGGTGTGTATGGGGTTTCACAGTGTATCAGGATCCTACCAGGTGTCTATGGGGTTCACAGTGTATCGGGATCCTGCCAGGTGTGTATTGTTTTTCACAACTGAGAGGGATCAGCAGATGGATTTAGTGAAATGATGCCACATCCGCATATTTGCAGGAAACTTCAGAAATGGTCTGACTTGTAATTTGAATGTGTACAGAACAGCTTTGGATTGATGTTAAATCTAAATGACGTCCAATCCTATTTTTCCAGGCTTTGAACTTCTGATTCCCAGATTCTGAAACCTCTAAACAAACGGCTACAGCCAATCATTCTGATTCTGTGAATAGAGCTGTCTGTGTCTGTTAATAAGCTGTCTGGGTCTGTGAAATGTGCTGTCTGGGTCAGTGAATGGAGCTTACTGGGCCTGTGAATGGAACTGCCTGTGTCTGTGAATAGAGCTGTCTGAGTGTGTGAAATGAGCTGTCTGAATCTGTGAAATGAGCTGTCTGGGTCTGTGAATGGAGCTCTCTGCGTCTGTGAAATGAGCTGTCTGAATCTGTGAAATGAGCTGTCTGAATCTGTGAATGGAGCTGTCTGGATCTGTGAAATGTGCTGTCTGGGTCTGTGAATGGAGTTGTCTGGGTCTGTGATTGAAGCTGTCTGAGTCTGTGAAATGAGTTGTCTGGTCTGTGAATGGTGATGTCTGGATCTGTGAATGGAGATGTCTCGGTCTGTGATTGGAGCTGTCTGGGTCTGTGACTGGAGCTGTCTGGGTCTGTGAATGGAGCTGTCTGGGTCTGAGAACGGAGTTGTCTGGGTCTGTAAATAGAGCTGTCTGAGTCTGTGAATGGTGCTGTCTGAGTCTGTGAATGGAGCTGTCTGAGTCTGTGAATGGAGCTGTCTGAGTCTGTGAATGGTACTGTCTGAGTCTGTGAATGGAGCTGTCTGAGTCTGTGAATGGAGCTGTCTGTGTCTGTGAAATGAGGTTACCGAGTATGTGAATGAGGTGTCTGGGTCTGTGAAATGAGCTGTCAGGTCTGTGAAATGAGCTGTCTGGGTCTGTGAAATGTGCTGTTTGTGTCTGAGAACGGAGTTGTCTGGGTCTGTGAATAGAGCTGTCTGAGTCTGTGAATGGTGCTGTCAGAGTCTGTGAATGGAGCTGTCTGAGTCTGTGAATGGAGCTGTCTGAGTCTGTGAATGGTGCTGTCTGAGTCTGTGAATGGAGCTATCTGAGTCTGTGAAATGAGTTGTCATTCTGTGAATGGAAATATCTGGGTCTGTTAAATGAACTTTCTGAGTTTGTGAAATGAGCTGTCTGTGTTTTTGAAATCAGCATTCCATATCTGTGAATGGAGCTGTCTGTTTCTCTGAATGTAGCAGTCTGGGTCTGTGAATGGATCTGTCTGGGTCTGTGAATGGAGCTGTCTGGATCTGTGAATGGAACTGTCTGTGTCTGTGGAAGGAGCTGTCTTGGACAGTGAATGGAGCTGTCTGGGTCTGTGAATGGAGCTGTCTGGGTCGGTGAAATGAGCTTTCTGGGTCTGTGAATGGAAATGCCTTGGTCAGTGAAATGAACTTAATGAATTTGTGAATTGAGCTGTCTGTGCTTTTGTAATCAGCTTTCCATGTCGGTGAATGTTGCTGTCTGAGTCTGTGAATGGATCTGTCTGGGTCTGTGAAAGGTGCTGTCTGGGTCTGTGAATGGAGCTGTCTGGGTCTGTGAATGGAGCTGTCTGGGTCTGTGAATTTTGCTGTCTGAGTCTGTGAATGGAGCTGTCAGAGTCTGTGAATGGAGCTGTCTGGCTCTGTGAAATGAGCTGTCTGGGTCTGTGAAATGATCTGTCTGGTTCTGTGAAATGAACATTCTGAGTCTGTGAATGGAACTGTCTGGGTCTGTGAATGGTGCTGTCTGGGTCTGTGAATGTAGATGCCTGGGTGTGTGAATTTAGATGACTGAGTCTGCGATTGGAGCTGTACAGGTCTGTGAAATGAATTGTCTGTGTCATGAATGGAGCTGTCTGGGTCTGTTAAATGAACTTTCTGAGTTTGTGAAATGAGCTGTCTGTGTTTTTGAAATCAGCTTTCCATATCTGTGAATGTTGCTGTCTGTTTCTCTGAACGTAGCAGTCTGGGTCTGTGAATGGATCTGTCTGGATCTGTGAATGCAGCTGTCTGGGTCTGTGAAATTAGCTTTGGAAGACTGTGAATGGAGCTGTCTGAGTCTGTGAATGGAGCTGTCTGAATCTGCAAATGGAGCTGTCTCGGTCTGTGAATGGATCTGTCTGGGTCTGTGAATTGAGCTGTCTGGGTCTGTGAATGGAGCTGCCTGAGTCTGTAAATGGAGCTGTCTGGGTCTGTGAATGGAGCTGTCTGGGTCTGTGAATGGTGCTGTCTGGGTCTGTGAATTGAGTTGTCTGGGTCTCTGAATGGAGCTGTCTGGGTCTGTGAATGGTGCTGTCTGGGTCTGTTAATTGAGCTGTCTGAGTCTGTGAATAGAGCTGTCTGTGTCTGTTAATAAGCTGTCTGGGTCTGTGAAATGTGCTTTCTGTGTCAGTAAATGGAGCTGTTTGGGCCTGTGAATGGAAATGCCTGTGTCTGTGAATGGAGCTGTTTGGGTCTGTGAAATGAGCTGTCTGAACCTGTGAAATGAGCTGACTGAATCTGTGAATGGAGCTGTCTGGATCTGTGAAATGTGCTGTCTGGGTCTGTGAATGGAGCTGTCTGAGTCTGTGAATGGAGTTGTCTCGGTCTGTGATTGAAGCTGTCTGAGTCTGTGAAAGTAGTTGTCTCGTCTGTGAATGGTGATGTCTGGATCTGTGAATGGAAATGTCTCGGTCTGTGAGTGGAGCTGTCTTGGTCTGTGACTGGAGCTCTCTGTATCTGTGAATGGAGCTGTCTGGGTCGGTGAACGGAGCTGCTGGGTCTGTGACTGGAGCAGTCTGGGTCTGTGAATGGAGCTGTCTGGGTCAGTGAATGGAGCTGTCTGGGTCTGTGAATGGTTCCGTCTGAGTCTGTGAATGGATCTGACTGGATCTGTGAAATGATCTTTCGGCGTCTGTGAATGGAGCTGTCTGGGTCTGTGAATGGAACTGTCTATGTCTGTGGAAGGAGCTGTCTTGGTCAGTGAATGGGTCTGTGAATGGAGCTGACTGGGTCTCTGAATGGAGCTGTCTGGTTCGGTGAAATGAGCTTTCTGAGTCTGTGAACGGAAATGTCTGTGTCAGTGAAATGAAATTAATGAATTTGTGAAATGAGCTGTCTGTGTTTTTGTAATCAGCTTTCCATGTCGGTGAATGTTGCTGTCTGAGTCTGTGAATGGATCTGTCTGGGTCTGTGAATGGAGCTGTCTGGGTCTGTGAATGGAGCTGTCTGGGTCTGTGAATGGAGCTGTCTGGATCTGTGAAATGATCTTTCGGCGTCGGTGAAAGGAGCTGTCTGGGTCTGTGAATGGAACTGTCTGTGTCTGTGGAAGGAGTTGTCTTGGTCAGTGAATGGGTCTGTGAATGGAGCTGTCTGGGTCTGTGAATGGAGCTGTCTGGTTCGTTTAAATGAGCTTTCTTGGTCTGTGAATGGAAATGTCTGTGTCAGTGAAATGAACTTAACGAATTTGTGAAATAAGCTGTCTGTGTTTTTGTAATCAGCTTTCCATGTCGGTGAATGTTGCTGTCTGAGTCTGTGTATGGATCTGTCTGGGTCTGTGAAAGGAGCTGTCTGGGTCTGTGAATGGAGCTGTCTGGGTCTGTGAATGGAGCTGTCTGTGCCTGTGAATGGAGCTGTCTGGGTCTGTGAATGGAGCTGTCTGAGTCTGTGAATGGAGCTGTCTGGGTCTTTGAATGGAGCTGTCTGGGTCTGCGAAATGAGCTGTCTGGGTCTGTTAAATGAGCTGTCTGGGTCTGTGAATGGAGCTGTCAGAGTCTGTGAATGGAGCTGTCTGGGTATGTGAAATGAGCTGTCTGGGTCTGTGAAATGATCTGTCTGGTTCTGTGAAATGAACATTCTGTGTCTGTGAATTGAGCTGCCTGGGTCTGTGAATTGAGCTGTCCGAGTCTGTGAATGGAGCTGTCTGGGTCTGTGAATGGAGCTGCCTGTGTCTGTGAATGGAGCTGTCTGTGTCATGAATGGAGCTGTCTGGGTCTGTGAATGGAGCTGTCTGTGCCTGTGAATGGAGCTGTCTGGATCTTTGAATGGAGCTGCCTGGGTTTGTGAATGGAGTTGTCTGGGTCTGTGAATGGAGCTGTCTGGGTCTGTGAATAGAGCTGCCACAGTCTGTAAATGGAGCTGACTCGGTCTGTGAATGGAGCTGTCTGGGTCTGTGAAAGAAGCTGTCTGTGTCTGTGAATGAAGCTGTCTTGGTCTTTGAATGGAGCTGCCTGGGTTTGTGAATGGAGTTGTCTGGGTCTGTGAATGGAGCTGTCTGAGTCTGTAAATTGAGTTGTCTGGGTCTGTGAATGGAGCTGTCTATATCTGTGAATGGAGCTGCGAGAGTCTGTAAATGGAGCTGTCTGAGTCTCAGAATGGAGCTGTCTGTGTCTGTGAATTGAGCTGTCAGAGTCTGTAAATGGAGCTGTCTATGTCTGTAAATGCAGCTGTCTGTGTCTGTAAATGGAGCTGTCTGGGTTTGTGAATGGAGTTGTCTGGGTCTGTGAATGGAGCTGTCTGAGTCTGTGAATGGATCTGTCTGGGTCTGTGAATGGAGCTGTCTGGATCTGTGAAATGAACTTTCGGAGTCTGTGAATGGAGCTGTCTGTGTCTGTGAATGGAACTGTCTGTGTCTGTGAATGGTTTTATCTAGGTCTCTGAAATGAACTTTCTGAATCTGTGAATGAATCTAACAACAGAAAACGCTGGAAAACTCTGCAGGCCAGGCACAATCCGTTGAGAGAGAAACAGAGTTTACCTTTCAGGTCGAAGAACTATCTTCAATGGAGAAGTCTGGGACTGTAAATGGAGATGTCTTGGTCGATGAAATGAGCTGTCTGTGTCTTTGAATGGAGCTGTCTGGATCTGTGAATGAATCTAACAACAGAAAACGCTGGAAAACTCTGCAGGCCAGGCACAATCCGTGGAGAGAGAAACAGAGTTTACCTTTCAGGTCGAATAACTATCTTCAGTGGAGCTGTCTGGGTCTGTAAATGGAGCTGTCTTGGTCGATGAAATGAGCTGTCTATGTCTGTGAATGGAGCTGCGAGAGTCTGTAAATGGAGCTGTCTGGGTCTCTGAATGGAGCTGTCTGAAGTTGTTAATGGAGCTGTCTGGGTCTGTGACCTGAGCTTTCAGTCTTTGAAGTCAGACGTCTGCATCTTTGAATGGAGCTGTCTGAGTGTCTGAAATGAGCTTTCTGAGTCTCTGAATGCAGATATCTGGGTCTGTCAAATGAATTGTTTGAATCTGTTCGTGAAATGAGCTGTCTGTTTTTTTTGAAATCAGCTTTCCATGTCTGTAAATGGAGCTGTCTGGGTTTGTGAATGGAGTTGTCTGGGTCTGTGAATGGAGCTGTCTGAGTCTGTGAATGGATCTGTCTGGGTCTGTGAATGGAGCTGTCTGGATCTGTGAAATGAACTTTCGGAGTCTGTGAATGGAGCTGTCTAGGTCTCTGAATGGAACTGTCTGTGTCTGTGAATGGTTTTATCTAGGTCTCTGAAATGAACTTTCTGAGTCTGTGAATGGAGCTGTCTGAATCTGTGAAGGAATCTAACAACAGAAAACACTGGAAAACTCTGCAGGCCAGGCACAATCCGTGGAGAGAGAAACAGAGTTAACGTTTCAGGTCGAACACCTATCGTCAATGGAGCTGTCTGGGTCTGTAAATGGAGCTGTCTGGGTCTGTGAAATGAGCTGTTTGGGTCTGTGAATGGAGCTGTCGGAGTCTGTAAATGGAGCTGTCTGGGTCTCTGAATGGAGCTGTCTGTGTCTCTGAATGGAGCTGTCTGTGTCTGTGAATTGAGCTGTCAGAGTCTGTAAATGGAGCTTTCTGGGTCTGTAAATGGAGCTGTCTGGGTCTGTGAATGGAGCTGTCTTTGTCTGTGAATGGAGCTGTCTGTGTCTGTGAATGGAGCTGTCTGGGTCTGTGAATGGAGCTGTCTGGGTCTGTGAATGGAGCTGTCTGTGTCTGTGAATTGAGCTGTCAGAGTCTTTAAATGGAGCTTTCTGGGTCTGTGAATGGAGCTGTCTGAGTCTTTCAATGGAGCTGTCTGGGTCTATGAATGGAGCTCTTTGTGTCTGTGAATGGAGCTGTCTGGTTCTGTGAATGGAGCTGTCTGAGTCTCTGAATTTAGATGTCTGGTTCTGTCAAATGAATTGTCTGAATCTGTTCGTGAAATGAGCTGTCTGTTTTTTTCAAATCAGCTTTCCATGTCTGTGAATGTTGCTGTCTGTTTCTGTGAATGGAGCTGTCTGAGTCTGTAAATGGAGCTGTCTGGATCTGTGAATGGAACTGTCTGTGTCTGTGAATGAGCTGTCTGGGTCTGTGAAATGTGCTGTCTGTGTCTGAAAATGGAGTTGTCTGGGTCTGTGAATAGAGCTGTCTGACGTTGTTAATGGAGCTGTCTGGGTCTGTGACCTGAGCTTTCAGAGTCTTCACAGAATCCCCACAGTGCAGATAGACGCCATTTCGGCCCATCGAGCCTGCACCGACACATATCCCACCCTATCCCCGTAACCCCACGTATTTATTCCCCCGAACACTAAGGGTCAATTTATCATAGCCAAATCAACCAAACCCGCACATCTTTGGACTGTGGGAGGAAACCGGAGCACCCGGAGGTAACCCACGCAGACACGGGTAGAATGTAAAAACTCCACACAGACAGTCACCTGAGGCCGGATTCGAATCCGGGTCCCTGGCGCTGTGAGGCAACAGTGCTAACCACTATGCCACCGTGTCTTTGAAGTCAGCCGTCTGGATCTTTGAATGGAGCTGTCTGAGTGTCTGAAATGAGCTTTCTGAGTCTCTGAATGGAGATGTCTGGGTCTGTCAAATGAATTGTCTGAATCTGTTCGTGAAATGAGCTGTATTTTTTTTTTAAATCAGCTTTCCATGTCTGTGAATGTTGCTGTCTGTTTCTGTGAATGGAACTGTCTGCGTCTGTGAATTGAGCTGTCTGAGTCTATGAATTGATCTGTCTGGGTCTGTGAATGGAGTTGTCTAGATCTGTGAAATAAACTTTCGGAGTCTGTGAATGGAGCTGTCTGAGTCTCGGAATGGAACTGTCTGTGTTTGTGAATGGAGCAGTCTGGATCTGTGAATAGAGCTGTCTGGGTCTGTGAATGGAGCTGTCTGGATCTGTGAAATAAACTTTCGGAGTCTGTGAATGGAGCTGTCTGAGTCTCTGAATGGAGTTGTCTGGGTTTGTGAATGGAACTGTCTGGGTCTCTGAATGTAACTGTCTGTGTCTGTGAATGGTGCTGTCTGGGTCTGTGAATGGAACTGTCTGTGTCTGTGAATGGTGCTATCTAGGTCTCTGAAATGAACTTTCTGAGTCTGTGAATGGAGCTGTCTGAATCTGTGAAATATGCTTTCTGCGTCTGTGAAATGATTTTTCTGGGTCTGTGAATAGAGCTGTCTGAGTCTGTGAATGGTGCTGTCTGAGTCTGTGAATGGAGCTGTCTTGGTCGATGAAATGAGCTGTCTGTGTCTTTGAATGGAGCTGTCTGTGTCTGTGAATGGAGCTGTCTGTGTCTGTGAATTGAGCTGTCAGAGTCTGTAAATGGAGCTGTCTGGGTCTGTGAATGGAGCTGTCTGGTTCTTTGAATGGAGCTGTCTGAGTCTGTAAATGGAGCTGTCTGTGTCTGTGAATGGAGCTGCCTGGGTCTGTGAATGGAGCTGTCTGTGTCTATGAATTGAGCTGTCAGAGTCTGTAAATGGAGCTGTCTGGGTCTGTGAATGGAACTGTCAGTTTCTCTGAATCGAGTTGTCTATGTCTGTGAATTGAACTGTTAGAATCTGTAAATGGAGCTGTCTGGGTCTGTAAATGGAGCTGCCTGGGTCTGTGAATGGAGCTGTCTGAGTCGGTAAATGGAGCTGTTTGGGTCTGTGAATGGAGCTATCTGTGTCTGTGAATGGGCAGTCTGGGTCTGTGAATGGAGCTGTCTGGGTCTGTGAATGGAGCTGTCTGGGTCTGTGAATGGAGCTTTCTGGGTCTGTGAATGGAGCTGTCTGGGTCTGTGAATGGAGCTGTCTGAGTCTGTGAATGGAGCTGTCTGGGTCTGTGAATGGAGCTGTCTGGGTCTGTGAATGGAGCTTTCTGGGTCCGTGAATGGAGCTGTCTGGGTCTGTGAATGGAGCTGTCTGAGTCTGTGAATGGAGCTGTGTGCCTCTGTGAATTGTGATGTCAGGGTCTATGAATTGTGCTGACTGAGTCTGTGCAATGAGTTGTCTGGGTCTGTGAATGGAGCTGCATGGGTCTGTGAATGGAGCTTTCGGAGTCTGTGAAATGCGTTGTCTAGGTCTGTGAATGGAGATGTCTGGGTCTGTGCATTGAGCTGTCTGAGTCTGTGAATGGAGCTGTCTCGGTCTGTGAATGGAGATGTCTGTGTCTTTGAATTGAGCTGTCTGAATCTGTGAAATGAGTTGTCTGGGTCTGTCAATGGAGCTGTCTGGGTCTGCGAAATGAGTGGTGTGGGTCTGTGAAGGGAAATGTCTGGGTATGTGAAATGAACTTTCTGTGTTTGTGAAATGAGCTGTCTTGGTTTTTGAAATCAGCTTTCCATGTCTGTGAATGGAGCTGTTTGGGTCTGTGAAATCACAAAATCACAGAACCCCCTAATGCAGATAGAGGCCATTTCGGCCCATCGAGCCTGCACCGACACATATCCCACCATATCCCCGGAACCCCACGTACTTAATCCCACTAACACTGAGGGTCAATTTATCATAGCCAAATCAACCAAACCCGCACATCTTTGGACTGTCTGGGTCTGTGAATGGAGCGGTCTGGATCTGTGAATGGAGCTGTCTAGCTCTGTGAAGTGAGCTGTCTGGGTCTGTGAATGGAGCTGTCTGGGACAGTCAAATGAGCTTTCTGAGTCTGTGAAACGATCTGTCTTGGTCTGTGAATGGTGATGTCTGGGTCTGTGAAATTATCTATCTGGGTCTGTGAATAGAACTGTCTGGGTCTTTCAATGGAGCTGTCTGGGTCTGTGAATGAAACTGTCTGGGTCTGTGAATGGAGCTGCCTGGGCCTGTGAATGTCGCTGTCTGTGACTGTGAATGGAGCTTTCTGAGTCTGTGAAGTGAATTGTCTGGGTCTGTGAATGGATATGTCTGGGTCTGTGAATGGAGCTGTCGGTATCTGTGGAATGAGTTGTCTTTCTCTGTGAATGGAGATGTCTATGTCTGTGAAATGAACTTTCTGGGTTTGTGAAATGAGCTTTCTGAGTCTGTGAATGGAGCTGTCTGGGTCTGTGAATGCAGCTGTCTGGATCTGTGAATGGAGATGTCTGGGTCTGTGTATTTAGCTGACTGAGTCTCCGAAATGAGTTGTCTGTGTCTGTGAATGGAGACGTCTAGATCTGTGAAATGAACTTGCTGTCTGGGTTTTTGAAATCAGCTTTCCATGTCTGTGAATGTTGCTGTCTGTTTCTGTAATTGGAGCTGTCTGAGTCTGTGAATGGACCTGTCCTAATCTGTGAATGGAGCTGTCTAGGTCTCTGAAATGAACTTTCTGAGTTTGTGAAATGAGTTGTCTGTGTTTTTGAAATGAGCATTTTGGGAAGATTAACAAGGCAAGGGAATACACAATGAATGGTAGGACCCTAGGAAGGAGGGAGGTTCAGAGGGACCTTGGTGTGCATGTACATAGATCCCTGAAGGCAGCAGGAGAGGTAGATAAGATGTTTAAAAAGGCATATGGGATACTTGCCTTCATTCGCCGAGGCTTAGAATATAAGCGCAGGGAGGTTACGACGGAGCTGTACTAAACGCTAGTTAGGCCACAGCTGCAATACTGTGTGCAGTTCTGGTCGCCACAGTATAGGAAGGATGTGATTGCATTTGAAAGGGTGCAGAGGAGATTCACCAGGATGTTGCCTGGGCTGGAGCGCTTCAGCTATGAAGAGAAACTGGACAGGCTGGGGTTGTTTTCCTTAGAGCAGAGAAGGCTGAGGGGGGAACCTGATTGAGCTGTACAAAATTATGAGGGACATTGATACGGTAGATAGAAAAGAACTTTTCCCCTTAGTAGAGGGGTCAATAACCAGGGGGTATAGTTTCAATGTAAGGGGCAGAAGGTTTAGAGGGGATTTGAGGAAAAACGTTTTCACCCAGAGGGTGGTTGGAATCTGGAACTCACTGCCAGAAAGGGTGGTAGAGGCAGGAACCCTCACAACATTCAAGAAGCATTTAGATGAGCACTTGAAATGCCATAGCATACAAGGCTACGGACCAAGTGCTGGAAAATGGGATTAGAATAGATGGGGCTTGATGGCCGTCGCGGACACGATGGGCCAAAGGGCCTTTTTCTGTGCTGTATAAATCTATGACTCTGTGACTATGACTATGACCTTCTCCCCAGGAATATTTGGTACCCAATCCTTCCCTTCTTTGAGCATGTCTCCATTATCATCACGACAACATATTGCCATGTGGCCTGCAGCTCACCAACCTTATTAACCACACTTCATGCATTTACCCACATGCACTGTAAACCTGTCTTGTATTCTCTTAGTCTGACCCCACATAGGACCTTATTATTTAATACTCTTGTGCTATCCGTCTCTCCCAATCCTTTGTGCACCTTGATTCTCCTTTCTAATGCTACAGCCTGGTGCCCACCCACTGCCAAATTAGTTTAAAACCTCCCCAACACTTCGAGCAACCAACACCCCTCCCCGTCGAGGCCATTGGTTTCGGCCCTGTTGAGGTGCAAACTTTCCGGCCTGTACTGGCCCCAGCTACCCGAGAACCGGTCCCAATGTCCCAGGAATCTAAAGCACTCCCTAATGCACCATCTCTCCAGCCACTCATTCATCTGCTCTATCCTCCTATGTCTATACTCACCACCACAGGCACCGGGAGTAATCCGAACATTACTACCTTTGATGTCCTGATTTTAATCTCTTTCCTAGCACCCTAAAATCTGCCTGCAGGTCGTCATCCCGCTTTCTACATATGTCATTGGTACCGATATGGACCACGACTTCTGGCTGTTCAACCACCCTCCACCCTCAGAATGTTCTTCAGTCCTTGACCCTGGCACCAGGGAGGAAACATACCATCCTGGAGTCACGTCTGCGGCCGCAGAAACGATTGTCTATTACCCTAACTATTGAATCCCCGATCACTATTGCTTTCCTAATCTTTCTCCTCCCCCCCCCCCCACCCCACTCCCACACCCCACTGTAGAGCTGATCCACCCGTGGTGCTCTGGACTTGGCTCTGGCTGTACTCGCCAGAGGAACTATTCCCCTCTCCAGTATTATGAACTGAATACCGGTTAGAGAGTGAGATGCACTCAGGGGACTCCTGCTAGACCAGTCTGATCCTCCTTGTCTGTCTGGCGGTCACCCATTCCCTCTCTGTCGGCACACTCTTAAACTGCTTGATGACCACCTCCTGAAACGTGCTATCCACGTATCTCTCAGCCTCACGGATGCACCGCAGTGACGCCACTTGCTGCTCAAGCTCCGAAACCCGGAGTTCGAGCTCCTGCAGATGACGACACCTCCTGCACATGTATTTGTCCAGGACACGGGAAGTGGACTGGAGTTCCCACATGGCACAAGATGTGTCTTCCAACGGAATGAGGTGCCCTGCCATGCCTTTATTTAATAGACCATTACTAACTTAACAGAAATAAACACAAGACTTTTAAAATTATATTTAGAATTCGCATTGTTAAACTGATCAAATAATCTGTACAATGAGTTGCTGTTAGCCTGGTAACGATCTCATGGTGTCTGGCAAGTGATATCCCATGCACTGTGACTTTTTGGGAACAGGAGATTACAGGACTTTGGACCAAAAAGGTGGTGGACGTGTCTGTCTACTAGTTAGAGGAACTGTATTAGTTTGAGGAGCTGTATTAGTTTGAGGTACTGTATTAGCTTCAGGGGCTGTATTAGTTTGAGGGGGTGTAATAGTTTGATATGCTGTATTAGTTTGAGGTGCTGTATTAGTTTGAGGGGCTGTATTAGTTTGAGGGTCTGTATTAGTTTGAGGGGCTGTATCAGTTTGAGGGGCTGTATTAGTTTGAGGTACTGTATTAGTTTGAGGTACTGTATTAGTTTGAGGGTCTGTATTAGTTTGAGGGACTGTATTAGTTTGAGGGTCTGTATTAGTTTGAGGTACTGCATTAGTTTGAGGGACTGTATTAGTTTGAGGCTCTGTATTAGTTTGAGGAGCTGTATTAGTTTGAGGGTCTGTATTAGTTTGCGGGTCTGTATTAGTTTGAGGAGCTGTATTAGTTTGAGGGTCTGTAATAGTTTGAGGGACTGTCTTAGTTTGAGGAGCTGTATTAGTTTGAGGGTCTGTATTAGTTTGAGGTACTGTATTAGTTTGAGGATCTGTATTAGTTTTAGGGTCTGTATTAGTTTGAGGTACTGTATTAGTTTGAGGGGCTGTGTAAGTTTGAGGGTCTGTATTAGTTTGAGGGGCTGCATTAGTTTTAGAGTCTGTATTAGTTTGAGGGACTGTATTAGTCTGAGGGACTGTATTAGTTTGAGGTTCTGTATTAGTTTGAGGGTCTGTATTAGTTTGAGTGGCTGTATTAGTTTGTGGGGGGTATAAGTTTGAGGGGCTGTATTACTTTGATGTACTGTATTAGTTTGAGGAGCTGTATTAGTTTGAGGGGCTGTATTAGTTTGAGGGCTGTATTGGTTTGTGGGGGGTATTAGTTTGAGGGGCTGTATTAGTTTTAGTTGCTGTATTAGTTTGAGGGGCTGTATTAGTTTGAGGGGCTGTATTAGTTTGAGGGGCTGTATTAGTTTGAGGTGCTGTATTAGTTTGAGGGTCTGTATTAGTTTGAGGGGCTGTATTAGTTTGAGGGGCTGTATTAGTTTGAGGGTCTGTATTAGTTTGTGGGGGGGTATTAGTTTGAGGGTCTGTATTAGTTTGAGGGTCTGTATTAGTTTGAGGGGCTGTATTAGTTTGAGGGGCTGTATTAGTTTGAGGGGCTGTATTAGTTTGAGGGGCTGTATTAGTTTGAGGGTCTGTATTAGTTTGAGGGTCTGTATTAGTTTGAGGGGCTGTATTAGTTTGATGGGCTGTATTAGTTTGAGGGGCTGTATTAGTTTGAGGAGCTGTATTAGTTTGAGGAGCTGTATTATTTTGAGGAGCTGTATTAGTTTGAGGGGCTGTATTATTTTGAGGAGCTGTATTAGTTTGAGGGGCTGTATTAGTTTGAGGGTCTGTATTAGTTTGAGGGTTTGTATTAGTTTGAGGAGCAGTATTAGTTTGAGGAGCTGTATTAGTTTGAGGGTCTGTATTAGTTTGAGACACTGTATTAGCTTGTTGGTCTGTATTAGTTTCAGGGTCTGTATTAGTTTGAGGGGCTGTATTAGTTTGTGGGTCTGTATTAGTTT